>CM055744.1:15715066-15740066 GCA_029465975.1 Dallia pectoralis
GAGTGAAGTTAAGGACTACAGTCCTCCCTAGCTGTCTAGGCCAAACTCATTTGTATGGAGTGGGAGAAAGAGAACGGGGGGAAAGACGAGAGAGGGAGAGAGAGGAGAGAGAAAGGGATGGGAAATGGTAGAGTGGTATTTAAAAAGTGAAAGCAGAACGTTGATGATTTGCTTACGGATGTGAAGTGAAATCAGAGCGTTGTTCTTGTAGACTGCTTTGTGATTGTAGTGAAACATGGTGAAACCTCATTATATGAGTCTGTTTCTGACTGTAGTGAAACATGGTGAAACCTCATTATATGAGTCTGTTTCTGACTGTAGTGAGACATGGTGAAACCCCATTATATGAGTCTGTTTCTGACTGTAGTGAAACATGGTGAAACCCCATTATATGAGTCTGTTTCTGACTGTAGTGAAACATGGTGAAACCTCATTATATGAGTCTGTTTCTGACTGTAGTAAAACATGGTGAAACCCCATTATATGAGTCTGTTTCTGACTGTAGTGAGACATGGTGAAACCCCATTATATGAGTCTGTTTCTGACTGTAGTGAAACATGGTGAAACCCCATTATATGAGTCTGTTTCGGACTGTAGTGAGACATGGTGAAACCTCATTATATGAGTCTGTTTCTGACTGTAGTGAAACATGGTGAAACCTCATTATATGAGTCTGTTTCTGACTGTAGTGAGACATGGTGAAACCTCATTATATGAGTCTGTTTCTGACTGTAGTGAAACATGGTGAAACCCCATTATATGAGTCTGTTTCGGACTGTAGTGAGACATGGTGAAACCTCATTATATGAGTCTGTTTCTGACTTTAGTGAAACATGGTGAAACCTCATTATATGAGTCTGTTTCTGACTGTAGTGAGACATGGTGAAACCTCATTATATGAGTCTGTTTCTGACTGTAGTGAAACATGGTGAAACCCCATTATATGAGTCTGTTTCTGACTGTAGTGAGACATGGTGAAACCTCATTATATGAGTCTGTTTCTGACTGTAGTGAGACTTGGTGAAACCTCATTATATGAGTCTGTTTCTGACTGTAGTGAAACATGGTGAAACCTCATTATATGAGTCTGTTTCTGACTTTAGTGAAACACGGTGAAACCTCATTATATGAGTCTGTTTCTGACTGTAGTGAAACATGGTGAAACCTCATTATATGAGTCTGTTTCTGACTGTAGTGAGACATGGTGAAACCTCATTATATGAGTCTGTAAACCTCATTAGATGAGTCTGTAAACCTCATTATATGAGTCTGTAAACCTCATTAGATTAGTTTGTCCATCTGGGAGTTGTTCTCAGCGTTTAATGTCTGTTTTAACCTCTCTTCTTTATGGACCTCCACACATGTCCTACTTTATCACACTCTTCAGCTAGACTCATTTACACACTGTTCACACTGCCTTGCCAAACTTTCCCTCTCTCTCTCTCCTTCACTCTCTTCGTCTATCTTTCCGAAGACAGAGGAGAAATTGCCTGGCGAAGTAAATAAATGACTTCCATCGATTGCCGTAGTTAGAGAGTGACTTTATCGTAGTTTGGCTTGTCTAGATAGGGATCTGCGTGTGATGAAGAGAGCACAGTGCTATTAGCCGATGTGTAGGTGTGCATTAATGTGTGTGTGTGACTGTCTGTGTGTGTGTGTGTTGCAGTCTGGTAAAATCAGTGTAAAAATCTTCCTGATGAGTATCTCAGCATATTAAAACTGCAGCTAACGCAGAAACACTGGCCTCTGGGCTCAGGAGTGTGTGTGTGTGTGTGTGTATTCTGTGTGAGAGAGAGAGAGATTACTGGAGGAATATAATAGGCCACGTTCAGTCAGGCAGCACAATTCACATTTCTCACCATTATATATATTTTAAAATAGTTCTATAACTACTGAATAAATTTGTCATAAAATAGGTACATCTGCCAGTTTAAAAAAGGAGCACATACGAACATATTTACATGTATGCAGACGCCGTCTGACACACGTACACGTCTCCAATAATACATCAGTCCCGTCATGTAAATGTTCACACCTGAACATGTATTATCACTGCGTCATTCACCTTGAATGGTGACAATACTGACAAATGATTTGCTGGAATGTGCTGAGGTCATTTATAACAGAAATAGCCTCAACAAACCTTAGACAATGTCTCGTCAGGTGTTGTTTGTTTTTCTCGGAACATTTTAATACAGTCTTTTGTTTGCTCTTCCTAAATATGCATCAAATTCAGAAAGAAATGTGTCTTTTTTTACTCAACTGTCATCTGCATCGTGATGAATGCAGCAGAATCTGTGAAATAGCATATCTACATCCTAGTTAGGCATTACGGAAGCAGGTCCTATTCATTCAAAGATGGTACTCTGTATGGCTAATTTGTGAGTATGAACACGTCTCGGTCATAAATGGTGAGGAATTTATTCTGTAGTGGCCATGGAAATAATTAGGTGTAATAGAAAATAGATTACCTTTTTACATTCTAACCGTAAGTTTAGTTTGAGGGTTATTTTGTAAGTATGAAAACACATATAAAATAGCCTCTTAATATACTAATATAAAGTAGAAGTAGAAATAAATCCAAATTTGTCAGTTTTTGGATTTTAGATGAACATTTATGAACAATTATTTTAACGTTGTTGGGTAATGTAAAGTTTTAGATAATATTGAGTATTGTTTATTATTTTTTTTATCATTGTTTTAAGGTCTTAATTAATGTACACCTTTTTGTGTTATATCCTATGTGTCTAAATCACTGGTGGCCAGAACGAAAGTGACCATTTTAGATGTTCCTGAGGTAAGAGGTTAAAGGTTCACCTCTGGGTGGCAAAACGGACAAGTGTGTGTATGTGTGTGTGTTCCAGCAGTGGGCTGGGACACATGTTGTTTTAATAGGCACCGTAGTCATGCCAACGGGACCACGGCTGGCCGTAGAAACAGAAAAGAAACAAAAAAGTAATGACAAGAAATGAGGGAAGGACCGTTCTGTTTGAAGGACCAAACCACCAACAGTCAATGAGATTGCTGGCTGGAATTCTTCTTTTCTTTTATTCTATTTCTTCATCGCCTCCAAAACGTACTTTCTTTTATCTCTCGTTCTCCTCTAAGGTTTCTCCCTCTAATTGAAATTGAGTTAAATATATCTTAGCTTAATGCCATGAATCGGTCCATGTTGGTAAAGTGAAGTCATACACCTAGAACATTATAAACAACAGCAATCAAATCAACAATACACATATTAGGTGCAGTTTGGATATTATTCACACATACATGCCGACACTGTTGGTGCCTGTATTGTGTAATACAGGGAGAACAGCACATTGGTACATTTCCTCTCGCAGCTGTTGGCAAGCTGGGACACACTGATGTTGCCCACTCTGTCCTTTAACCAGAAATAGAACATATTTTTTGATTGATTGTTTTGTAAATGTTGAGCTTTTATTTTGAATTTGGGCAAGGCATTAAGAAATCTCCCTCTCAGCTTTCGCTCTCTCTCTCCCTCTCTCTCCCTCTCTCTCTTTCTCTCCCTCCCTCTCCCTCCCTCCCTCCCTCCCTCCCTCTCTCTCTCTCTCTCTCTCTCTCTCCCTCACCCTCCCTCCCTTTCACCTTCCCTCCCTCCCTCCCTCCCTCCCTCCCTCCCTCCCCCCCTCCCTCCCTCCCTCCCTTTCCCCCTCCCTCTCTCCCTTTCTCCCCCTCTCTCTCCTCCCTCCCTCTCTCTCCCAGCTCAACAAGCTAAGTGTTGTATTTTCTTCCCTCTCATTAATTGGGTGTGCACTAATTTACGGTTAGTAATAAACGTCTTATCACTCAGAGGAGCTGAAGTGTGTGTGTGTGTGCATGTGTGTGCATGTGTGTGTGTGTGTGTGTGTGTGTGTGTGTGTGTGTGTTGACCCTCGCTTCCTCATTTAAATGCACAAGGCGAACGCATGGTTTCTGTTTGTGTATTACATATTTTAAGTGTTTAGAAAAGTGTCCACAGCACTGTCCCACCTGTCATGACTTTTTATTGGCTAGCAGTTCAGTATTTCACTTCCTATTTGTTTGTTCGGACATAACATCACCTGCCTGTTATACAGAAACACTTGTGACTGTACAATCAATTATGAAGCTGCGTTGCAGTTGTGTCTCATTAAGGTTTGTCCATTAGCTGTTTTGATAGCTAATTAGCCTGGGTTCAGAGTGTTGATTGGAATTCTTTTGGATAATGTCAACTCTTCTCCTTCATCCCTCGCCGATTTTTAGTTTTAATGGAGAACTAGACTTTTTTATAGACTTCACACCCACTGGCACAATACACCGACGTGTGTGTGTGTGAGTGTGCAGTATTCTGTACACCCTGTTCCAACATTGACAGTGTGTGTTAAATGTCTTACACTGTGGGTAACATCATTTTGCAGATGATTTCCTGGCTATAGTGAGACACTAGGATGGCTATGGATGAGAGACCAGAAGTGGAGGACGATGTGTGTGTGTGTGTGTGTGTTGAGACAGGCAGTGTAAGTCATGAGATGTTCCTGACAGTATCTCGTCTGAAGCTCTGGAAAAAGACAACCCGTGTTGGTGTAGTTGAGACTATTGTAGTGTGTGTGTCTGTGTGTGTGTGTGTGTGTGTGTGTGTGTGTGTGTGTGTGTGTGTGTGTGTGTGTGTGTGTGTGTGTGTGTGTGTGTGTGTGTGTGTGTGTGTGTGCGTGCGTGCGTGCGCGTGTCTGTGTGTGTGTGTGTGTGTGTGTGCACGCTCCAGTATTTGCCTCTCCTTCTGGCGAGAGAAAGTTCCTTTTTCTAATCCTTTCAGGCCTCCTGAGGATATTGACTCATTTCTAACGGCCTCTAGCTTCCACAGGGGAGAAAAGAGAGAGTGATGGAGAGGAAGAAGTAAAGGATGAGCGGACGAGTGTCGTTCTGCTTGTAGGGTTTAAACCTGAAGACTCAGCAGTAGGCATGTAGGTGACCTGTGGGTCTTAGGCACCGGGCTGGAGAAAAACACTCACTGATAATAATGTCAGATAATGTTTGCACCTTTTCATCAACGGTTTATCCGCACCTCATTTGAGAAATATTTCTGTTCAGTCATGTAAATAAAAAGATGCAACTTTGATTTATTGATAGTCCGCAGTAAAACAATGCTATTCAAACGCTGCAGATGTAACAAACAACAAAGGCATTTTTTGAGTATTAAGTAAATCAAACAATGGCATCATTCGAATATTATTTTCATTGGAATTAACGGAGGGCTAGATAAAGACGGCTCTGTATTTCCCGGTGTAGTCCTTTGATTTCAGTGTTCTTTTAAAAATTAAAAATTCAAACAGGCAGCAAGCCGAGAGAGGAAACACAGGCAATTAAAAGACCGGAGAAAGGAAGAGAGGAAAACCGAGAGATCTGTGTGGAGAACTAGAGGCCTGATACGCTCCACAATTAGCTTTTAATTACCCAGAAGCCCCAATGTCCAAAACTGTGACAGAAAACATCTTTAACATTTAACTCGGCTCCACTGAAACGCCGACGTCTCCTACAGAGTGAATGCATTTTACCTTTTTAATATCATCTCCCTTTGTGTGTTTTAATTCCGACGCCACTTGAAACGATTTAGTCCTCCTTTTGAGAGTTCCGGAGGTGAAATTGCTTTAAAAGAAAAGTGGTTTTCGGTAGTTTTCTCTTATTTTTTATGCGAGTATATTGAAGCGTGCTAATTAGCTGGGTGCACGTCACAGTGTGGTAAAGCAAATATGTCGTAATGGTTTAGCTAAATTTATTTCTTCCCTCAGATGCCCGGGGATTTCGATTTGGTTCACTTATTTCCGATTGTTTCTCCTTTATCCTGAAGTCCAGGAGAAGATAACACCTGTTTTTTTTGTATGTTCTCAGTTCTAAGCTCTATCAGGTGGTCGTTGATCTAATAGCATTGGGTAACTCTTGGCTCCTTTATATACCGCTAATAAGTACTCGTTAAGTAATAGTCACAATATCAGACGTCTTTTACTTTGAAGTCCTTAATTTGCCACCATTTATCCTATATGCTAATGGAATATGACGTGTAGCCAGATTATGGTGGCATGACAGTTTTGTTTTCCCAGAAGGCTGTACTGTAGTCATGTGATTTAAGCTCTGGTGTGTTTTTTCTCACGATCGTCTCGTCGGCCCTTCAGAAACAATCGCCCGTGATGTTAAACCCATCAGAAGTCTTTCTGTGCCACGAGATCTCTCTATTAATCTCCTGTGTGTGTACGCGTGTGTGTGTGTGTACGTATATCTGTGTCTGTGTGTGTGTGTGTAACGGGTGAGTGTAAGCCATGGGAAATACCTGAGCGGATTACTGTGATCCCGAGGACACTTTACAAAATTCAGATCCATATTTGGTTTTAATTGTCCGACCTTTGGCGTGTCTTCTCTTCTGGACGGGACACCAAGCAGCTCTGCAAATGTCCCAGGAAAACTATGTTGAACACAGATTGGTTATTCTGCTTTCGAATGGAAACGTATTAACCTATTGAACGAAGCTGAAATTGGTACCAACCAGTGTGTTTGTGTGAGTGTTGCTGAACCCCTGGTGCTGTTGATTTGGGTTTGATCTAGGAGGTCACACTCATTGCCCTTTTGGGTTTCATCTTACACCAGTAAATTACACTCAATCACTGAAATCCCGTTCTCCGTAACACAGGTCTCGTCCTATCCTGTGTGTGTTTGTGTGTGTGTGTGTGTGTGTGTGACTCAGAGACTGTGTGTGTGTCTCAGAGACTGTGCTGAGATTAGGTGACGTCAATCCAACAGGGATATTCTGTGTCTGTTTTGATTAGGCTGAACAAAATCCGACACTTTTTGTCTTTGCTTCATTTAAGGGGAAAATGTGCCCGTGTAGCTGTGTATGTGTGTGTGTGTGTGTGGTGTAAGTCTGTGCAGCTGTGTGCATGTGTGAGAGAGTTAGTGGAAACAGGTTGCGTGCTAGTTTGTGCGTAAGAGGGGGTGTTTTGTGGTTGGCAGCAATATGCAGTCCATTCTGAAGCTGATGTGATAAGCGGGTCTGTGGTTGGGTCTGTAATTGGGTCCTTGGTTGGGTCTGTGGTTGGGTCTGTGATTGGGTCCTTGGTTGGGTCTGTAATTGGGTCCTTGGTTGGGTCTGTGGTTGGGTCTGTGGTTGGGTCTGTAATTGGGTCTGTGATTGGGTCCTTGGTTGGGTCTGTGATTGGGTTTGTGATTGGGTCTGTGGTTGGGTCTGTAATTGTGTCTGTGATTGTGTCTGTGGTTGGGTCTGTAATTGTGTCTGTGGTTGGGTCTGTAATTGTGTCTGTGATTGTGTCTGTGGGGGTCTGTAATTGTGTCTGTGGGTGGGTCTGTGATTGTGTCTGTGGGTGGGTCTGTGGTTGGAGTGGTTGTAGGCCTGTTCCGCCAGGCAGGCAGTCCCATCTTGGTTCATTATTTTGGCCATTGATCTGTTCTCCGCACCCCTAACTCTGTCTTCTCTAGTCCTGTTCTGCTTCAGAGTTTCCCTCCGTTATTACTGGAGCTGGGCCGTGGCGCCGGGTGTGTTTGTGAAACACGAGCGTGAGCAAGGCAGTGAGGAGGAATGACGTGTGTGTGCGTGTGTGCGTGTGCGCGTGTGTGTATGTGTGTGTGTGTGTGAGAGTAAGTGTGTTTGGTAGGTGGGTTTGCTCCAGGAGCGCTGAGTTAAGAGTTGAAACAATCTCCTTTTGTGACCTGCTCCTTGCTTTATTAGTCTTCTGGCACCTGCAATGCTTTTAGGTTGCGTGTGTGTGTTTGTGTGTGTGTGTGTGTGTGTGTGTTACTGTGTCCGTGTGTCTGTGTCAGTGGGTCTATGAGGGTGTGTGTCGTTTTTCTGCGTTGTGGAAATGTAAACAGTGCTAAAATACATCCAGATGTTACCAGCTGCACTCCACCACCAGTAACACTGGAACACTGGGCAAAGTGTTAGTGTGTGTGTGTGTGTGTGTCTGTGTGTGTCTGTGTGTGTCTGTGTGTGTCTGTGTGTGTCTGTGTGTGTCTGTGTGTGTGTGTGTGTGTGGGGGTGATTTTGAAGATTGTCTGGTGTGTTTTGAATTAATAATGTGTCTATGTTCACATATTAGGAGGACTGCGTGAGTGTGTGTCCGGAGGACTGTGTGTGTGTGTCTGGAACACTGTGTGTGTGTCCAGAGGACTGTGTGTGTCCAGAGGACTCTGTGTGTGTCCGGAGGATTGTGTGTGTGTTCCTGCCTGGCCCTGGAGGACTGTGTGTGTGTCCAGAGGACTGTGGTTCTGACTGCCACCCATTACAATAAAGATGGACTCTTTATTATAATGGGTGGCACACACACACACACACACACACTCATAAACTGACTTCATACAGACTCACACACACACACCCACACAGGTGTTCTTCTGTGAGCTCACTCTATAATCGACAAGCATATAGAAAGGAAACAAACATAGACTTGCATATTTCCCACTGATGGCTGGCCTCAGATGAGAAGCAGGGTCAGTCGGTACCAGCACCTGGAAGTGGACGTGCTGATTCAGGACCAGTAGTTGGCGCTCTTTCCCTCTGGTCATAAGGACCATGTTGGCCCAGGGGAGTGAAGGGGACCAATGTAACTACGGTTCTTGATATTGGGTTAGTGCCAATGTAACTACAGTTCTTGGTATTGGGTTAGTCCCAATGAACTACGGTTCTTGGTATTGGGTTAGTACCAATGTAACTACGGTTCTTGATATTGGGTTAGTACCAATGGAACAACGGGTCTTGGTATTGGGTTAGTCCCAATGCAACTATGGTTCTTGGTATTGGGTTAGTCCCAATGTAACTATGGTTCTTGATATTGGGTTAGTACCAATGCAACTAAGGTTCTTGATATTGGGTTAGTACCAATGTAACACTACGGTTCTTGATATTGGGTTAGTTCCAATGTAACACTACGGTTCTTGATATTGGGTTAGTTCCAATGTAACACTACGGTTCTTGGTATTGGGTTAGTACCAATGTAACTACGGTTCTTGATATTGGGTTAGTACCAATGTAACTACGGTTCTTGATATTGGGTTAGTACCAATGTAACTACGGTTCTTGATATTGGGTTAGTACCAATGTAACTACGGTTCTTGGTATTGGGTTAGTACCAATGTAACTACGGTTCTTGATATTGGGTTAGTACCAATGTAACTACGGTTCTTGGTATTGGGTTAGTACCAATGTAACTACGGTTCTTGATATTGGGTTAGTACCAATGTAACTACGGTTCTTGATATTGGGTTAGTACCAATGTAACTACGGTTCTTGATATTGGGTTAGTACCAATGTAACTACGGTTCTTGATATTGGGTTAGTACCAATTTAACTACGGTTCTTGGTATTGGGTTAGTACCAATGTAACACTACGGTTCTTGATATTGGGTTGCTCTGGCAACTGGACCCATCAGTGTGATCTACATGGATAATGTTTGGACAAGTTGGTTCCAGACATAACCCAACCCTAACGTGTGTGTGTGTTCCTCTTAAACACACCCAGGCAGCATGTGTTGTGTTGCTATGACACACTGCTGGTTTGGGTTGGTCCTTATAAACACACTATTGCCACGGTCTCTGTTCGGGCTCTGCCTGTTCTTCTGCTCTGCTGCACTCTATTCCTGGACCGACCGGGAGTTATTTGAGCATCGAGATGTGGATCCTCCCTCCCTCTACTTGCAATGCCTTGTGGGTTATTAGTCCGATAGCCTATCACAAATATTCACCCTGATATGATGCATACATGCTAGTGGGTGTCTCGAAGCGTTTTCGGAAAGTTTCGTAATTTCAGTTTGATTGGTTATGAAGTCGCGGTGCAAAAACACACAAGACAAACGAGGCATGGAAAGGTTCCACCTGCAACAACATACTTAAGAGAACAGGAAGACAACAAAATGCATACACAGGATTTAAGTGAGTGAGAAACAAGAGAGGAGAAAGAGAGGGTAGAGAGAGAGGAGTGGGAGGGGGGAGATATGGAGGGAGGAAGGGGGGAGGAATCGGAGTGTAAGTGACTGAAACAGAGGTGATAAGGACAAAGCGGTATTGTATCATCTGAAATGACTTACGAGTTGAAAGCTTTAAAAGTTCCTCTGAGAGCCAGGCCATAAAGCCTGCAGACAGCCCTGGCAGCATATCCCAGATCCAGACAGCCCTCCCTGGCTGCATATCCCAGATCCAGACAGCCCTCCCTGGCAGCATATCCCAGATCCAGACAGCCCTCCCTGGCAGCATATCCCAGATCCAGACAGCCCTCCCTGGCAGCATATCCCAGATCCAGACAGCCCTCCCTGGCAGCATATCCCAGATCCAGACAGCCCTGGCAACATATCCCAGATCCAGACAGCCCTCCCTGGCTGCATATCCCAGATCCAGACAGCCCTCCCTGGCTGCATATCCCAGATCCAGACAGCCCTCTCTGGCAGCATATCCCAGATCCAGACAGCCCTCCCTGGCAGCATATCCCAGATCCAGACAGCCCTCCCTGGCTGCATATCCCAGATCCAGACAGCCCTCCCTGGCTGCATATCCCAGATCCAGACAGCCCTCCCTGGCAGCATATCCCAGATCCAGACAGCCCTCCCTGGCTGCATATCCCAGATCCAGACTGCCCTCCCTGGCTGCATATCCCAGATCCAGACAGCCCTCCCTGGCAGCATATCCCAGATCCAGACTGCCCTCCCTGGCTGCATATCCCAGATCCAGGCAACCCTCCCTGGCAGCATATCCCAGATCCAGACAGCCCTCCCTGGCAGCATATCCCAGATCCAGGCAACCCTCTCTGGCAGCATATCCCAGATCCAGACAACCCTCCCTGGCAGCATATCCCAGATCCAGACAGCCCTCCCTGGCAGCATATCCCAGATCCAGGCAACCTGGCACCAGAGCACATCACTTCCAGGAAAAGGAGATGTAAAAATCAATTTGCTGTGAAAAAAGGTAAACAACCAGAAATGACAAATATGGCCGGATTTCTTCTGCATTGAGAAGACAGATGAGGGGAAGTGCTGAAGTAGAAGTCAGGGTCCCGCGTGAGGAATACCAGACGCTTTCCCAGAGAAACCCCTCTCTACCTTCTCTAGAACAACTATTACACATTCTGGAAACCATCAAGACGCATCACAGCCTTACTCACACACACTCACACACACACACTCACACACACACGCACACACACACACACACACACTCACACACACACACACACACACACACACATCGACACAGAATTCAAGCACCTCGTAATAGTAAGACGTCTCTAATTTGAATTGGCAAACCCGAGGTGAATGGAGAGGGGTGAGGGGGAGAGAGAGGGCTTCACCTCGTGTGTCTGGTCCATCTGAGCCCAGCAGAAGTGCCTGTTTAGCAGCGGTTTGTCCAATTGGCTCGACTCATTGATCTGCCGTGTTTAGTCGCCTGTGTTAAGGCCTTTTGTTTAGCATTGTGTCGCCCCGGTGTTTGCTGGGACTGTAGGACATGAGTGTCTCCAATCAGCTTACATCCTGACTGTACATACATATGTCATTACTGCTCTGTATGACACAGTCACATCTGACATCCTCCACTGATAATCTCATCAAACAGATGTAATGCTCTTGTGTGGCTGTGTGTGTGTGTCTGTGTCTGTGTGTGTGTGTGTGTCTGTCTGTGTGTGTGTGTGTGTGTGTGTGTGTGTGTGTGTGTGTGTGTGTGTGTGTGTGTGTGTGTGTGTGTGTGTGTGTGTGTGTGTGTGTGTGTGTGTGTGTGTGTGTGTGTGTGTGTGTGTGGGGGGGGGGGGTACTTACCGGGAGGTGGAGTGTCAAGGCATCTTTCACCCTGTCATGAATTGTGTTTAGGAATATGTAATCCTCTTTTCATGTTTCTCTCGCTGCGCGGTTGAGATGAACAGATCTGCACTGACTGCTGGGAGAAAAGAATGGGAAGAAACAAACATGTTTCCCAGGCCCCAATTAGCCCACTTCTACTGGCCCTAGATACGCTCTCCCCCCCTCCTCCTTCCCCTCTCGCTCCCTCTCGCCCATTCTCAATCGTCTGAAGCCTGCTTAAGTACCCGGCGAAAGCTGTGGGATGAGGATGAAGAGGAAAGAGGAGAGACGAAGAAAGAGAAGGGGTGGGGATAGAATGTAGGAGAGGCTAATAGAAAGAGACAGTGCTGTAAAGCCATGGTTGTGTCTGTAACTTCAGCCAGACTGCCCCCTACTGGCCTGGGGTCTGCATGTGGATGTGTCTGTAACTGGTTATTAGGGTGGGTTTCCCTACTGTGGAGATGTGTGTGTGTGTGTGTTTAGTTTGTGCTGCAGTCGTTAGTGTTTGTGTTTGTGTGTGTTTAGATGTAGCGAACGATACAGCGCGAGACTCCCGGCTGCCTGCCCTGTGTTACACATGTGTAAACACGGCGGAACGGGAAGCACAAACAACACGCCCGCCCGTTGTCACTTATCTGCTCTTCGTTGTTTCTAGTTGGTCCGGTTCAGGCTCCCCGACGGTTCTGTCTTTGTGCCGGGGCCAAGGTCCCACTCAGACTAACAGGTGGAGGACATCCAGATCGTGTGGGCTGTGTGGTCGCCCCAACACACAACTGCTTCTCTACACATACACACACACACACACGAATGAGCCAGTGTGGTTTGAGGGCAGATTGTCTAATAGCCGAAGAATGTGGCGCGCTGTGCTTTGTGTTCAAGGCCCATTTTCCACTGCAGCCAAGCACACATTCACACTGTTTCCTGCCCCAGTGTCTTCTGGTCTCGCTGTCCTAACGCACACTGGTCAGATACACACGTGTAACACTCTCATATCACGGTCCTAACACACACTGGTCAGATACACACGTGTAACACTCTCATATCACTGTCCTAACACACACTGGTCTGATACACGTGTAACACTCTAATATCACTATTCTAACACACACTGGTCTGATACACGTGTAACACTCTCATATCACTGTCCTAACACACACTGGTCAGATACACGTGTAACACTCTCATATCACTGTCCTAACGCACACTGGTCAGATACACGTGTAACACTCTCATATTACTGTCCTAACACACACTGGTCAGATACACACGTGTAACACTCTCATATCACTGTTTTAACACACACTGGTCAGATACACACGTGTAACACTCTCATATCACTGTCCTAACACACACTGCACAGATACACACGTGTAACACTCTCATATCACTGTCCTAACACACACTGGTCTGATACACGTGTAACACTCTCATATCACTGTCCTAACACACACTGGTCAGATACACGTGTAACACTCTCATATCACTGTCCTAACGCACACTGGTCAGATACACGTGTAACACTCTCATATCACTGTCCTAACGCACACTGGTCAGATACACGTGTAACACTCTCATATCACTGTCCTAACACACACTGGTCAGATACACACGTGTAACACTCTCATATCACTGTCCTAACACACACTGGACAGATACACACGTGTAACACTCTCATATCACTGTCCTAACACACACTGGTCAGATACACACGTGTAACACTCTCATATCACTGTCCTAACACACACTGGTCAGATACACACGTGTAACACTCATATCACTGTCCTAACACACACTGTGCAGATACACGTGTAACACTCCCATATTACTGTCCTAACACACACTGGTACATTCTCCTCTTCTCTCTCTATAATATGTGGTCCTTCATGCAGGGATGGTTTTAGTCTGAGTTTAAACAGGTTGGGTTTAGTCTGAGTGTAAACAGGTTCGATTTAGTGTGAGTTTATACAGGTTGGGTTTAGTCTGAGTTTAAACAGGTTGTGTTTAGTCTGAGTGTAAACAGGTTGGGTCTAGTCTGAGTTTAAACAGGTTGAGTTTAGTCTGAGTGCAAACAGGTTGGGTTTTGTCTGAGTGCAAACAGGTTGGGTTTAGTCTGAGTTTAAACAGGTTTAGTTCATATAATATTTCAGTGAGGATATGTGTCTTGGGATAACTCAGGACAGTAGGTCAACACCCTGTACTGACCCAGTGAGCAGGTTACAGATAAGGACCGAGTCTCCAGCTGGAACAGAGAGAAACACTCTGTCTGACTCCACGTTAATGGAACCCTTAACTATAGGAGCAACTTTAAACAAACCGAGACACAACTTTAAAATTCACATTCAAATTCTTTAACCTTGAAATGTCTCCTCGCAAACATGCCAGCCCGGTTTTTTTCATCTGTTAAATGTTTGAGTGTTTGATAGTTTGAGGTCTATAGCAGAACCCGCCCGGGAATTAATGTCATTCATATGCCCCGCGGAAATTACTTTTGAAATGCATATAATCTAAAACATGCAAATGAGGCTGACTTTATGCTCCCTCTTTAATAGGAATGATCATTTTCTGAATACCTATTATTACTGCGTACATTTCTCCAATTATATTGTTCTTTTTCGTCACTTTTGCATACGAACAGACGCGTGCGTGCGTGCGCACACACTCCAACGCGCGTTCACACACACTCCAACGCGCGTTCACACACACTCCAACACGCGTTCACACACACTCCAACACGCGTTCACACACACTCCAACGCGCGTTCACACACACTCCAACACACACTCCAACACAGATTGTTTGCCGTGGTGTTTCTTTGTGATGTGCATATTTTAATGAGGAGTAATAAGGATGGTAATGACCTCCCCCCCCCCGTCTCCCGGATGGTAAATTATTGGGGTGACGAGAATGGGTGAGGGGTTTTAATTTAAAAACTAAACACACGCAACGTTTTCGCGTTTGGGCCAGACTGAATCATCATTGTATCATCAGAATAAAAATGCTTTAAGTTCAAATGAACAAAAAAACAACAGGACATGCAATACAAGTTGTTCATGGTGAATTTTGAATGAGGAATGTGAAATATTAATGATATCTAAGAGTGAACAGAGCATGTTCAGTTTGTCTTCCAGTTCTTCATCACAGGCTTAATATGATCGAGGCCTCAGCTGGGAAGTACAAGTCCTTGTCTAGGAGCCCTGGAGTTTTTTGTTTTTGCCTAAATTGAATTGAAAGCATCCCTTTTTCAAATGAATTAGTGTATTAATTTATTTATACTGCACCATCAATTATTCTATTAATATTAGTATGTTCTAAATTACTAATACATCTCTCTGTTCGCTCTGCTCATTAATTACCATGCATGTCACTTTAACAAAGATTTTTCTTTCTGTTCTAAATTATAAAAGAGATGATTTTTATGCAATGAGAACTGCCTTAGAAATTATGAATATTTTAGTTTTTAACCGCAAAAGACAAAACAGAGTGAAAAGTAAAAAGAATGAAGAAAAAAACCCTAACAATTACCAATGTAACAATATAGACTGTCAGTACTGAGGAATTTTGGTTGTTTTCCATTTTCCTTTTGAGGTGGAAAAAACAGAGCAGAAAAATAGCAAGTGTGTGGATATGATCTTGTTCTAACACTTTTTGGATAGGGTTTGTAAATTAATTAATGCAACGATGCCTTGGACCAAGTTCAAAAGTACTAAAATTCAATTAATTTGGAAAGTGGACATGCTATCATTTTCCCTGCGTGTCTCCTTTAAAGTCTGGCCTGGTTTTATTACAGACGTATTCAATTATATTTGATTAAACCCTCTCTGATCCAATCTATTAATTAACTGGGAAATGCAAAGTGGACGACTTATAAGCAGATGTGTAAAATTATATCGTCATATTTTTTTTATTCCGCCTCAGCACTTAATGCAGTGAAATGTTTTGCCCATTTCCAGGTGAAATTAAATCAGTGTGTTTGTTTTATCTACCTCGTAGCCATTTTGATTGTGTCAAATGCCTCGGGCACAATTACAGTAATTATCATGGCGCAGTACAGCCTTGTTTTCACGCCCCCAAAAAAAGCAAACGTCCAAAACCGTACATAGTATTGCTACACAAATAATGAAAGGTTCAACCATTTGGGTAATCGAGTTTCTAAAGTTGCCATAGTGGAATGTGTAGGATATCCAGGTCAATATTTGGAGAAGGATGTAGTACTTTCAGGAGCAAGAATGTGATGATTCCAACAGGCTGAGAGGGGGAACGTTCTCCGTTCCACACAAGTGGCCCATTGATCCAGCCAGCGTTCTATCGGAGTGGGGTAAAAGATCATATCCCAGTGCTTATTCCACACGGACACTATGTTAAATATATGAAAGGCTGTGACAACATTTAGAACAGCACATTTATTCAGTTTAACGTGTGTGCCAGTTAGACAACCGGCAGGCAAAACTTTAACCGCAAAACAAAGGAGGGGTTCACCCAGAGCCGCTGATGACTCCTGATTTAGAACTTTACACGGAGAGAGCTTTCAGAAATAAACATACTATGGCAGCCGTGACACACGCAAACATACAGTGCAGTTCAAACGTCTGGGGTCACTGAGAAATGGCATTGTTTTTTCGACAGAAATGCATTCTTTGTCCATTGAAATAACCGCAGGTTTTTCCGAAATACAGTGTAGACAGTGTTCATGTTGTAAACGGTAATTATAGCTGGCCAATGGCACGTTGTGTTTACTAATACAGGTTAATAATATAATATAATAAAAAACACAGCTGAAGACCGTTTTGCTTCTTTAAGAAGCAAAACAACTGGACTTCTTTAGTTGAGTATCAGTAATTGTGGGTGCACAACTGAGCAAGAGGACAAATACATTATAGTGTCTAGTTTTAAAAACAGACACCTCACAGGTCCTGGCTAGCAGCTTCATTAAATAGTACCTGCCAACACCGGTCTCAATGACCACAATAAAGAGGCTGTTGCAAAGAGTTGCAAAGAAAAAGCCACATCTCAGACAAGCCAACTCAAAGAAAAGATTAGATTGGGCTAGAGAACACAGACACTGGACAGAAGAAGATTGGACAAAATATCATTTGTGAGACACAGACCAAATGAAAAGAGGCTGGAGGAGTGCTTGATGCCATCGGTCAAGCATGATGGAGGCGACATGATGGTCTGGGTGGTTGCTAGGTGGGAGATGTGTACAGTGTAAAAGGGAGCTGGATGAAGGACGGTTACCATTCCGTTTTGCAACTCCATGCCAACTCCATGCCAACTCCATGCCACACCCTGTGGACGGCCATTGATTGGGCAATTACCCAAAACACAGCCCCAAACTCCCCCAAACCCAAGCTGGTTTTCTGTCTATAATGTGTCATTATCAATTACTTCATGTCTTATTCATGTAGCTGTTTTTCCTATTAAAACCCATTTGATGTGTGTTTTTACCTACTACGTGACCCGAAACATTTGAACGCACACACACAAACACACACAAACACACACACACACACACACACAGACGGACAATACAGACAGTGGTGACATGTTGCTGTGTGTGTGTGTGTGTGTGTGTGTGGTATGTCAGGACATGGGTGGATATTTCTGTAGTGTTGTGGCTCTGGATACAAACTGTCACCTAACACCCACCCATCCTGTCATAAACCTTTCATACACCTTTCACTCATTCCAGCGATGCTTTTTCCGCTATATTTTTTTCCGTTTAATTTCCTATTTCGCTGGCCAATCTTTTTACTGCGTCCTATTTGTCTTTTTTTAGGAGATCAGTTGTGAGAACTAGAGAACCCGTCTTCTCTCCATCACCCTCCTCTCTCTCTGTCACCTCCCTCTCCCTCCCCCTCCCCACAGTCTCATATGCCCACACCCCCCCACCCCCATCTGAAGGTCATTCTAATAAAGGTGTCCCATAGGACCTAGCTGCTAATTGCTCGGCGGCGCGCTAGCTGGTTTCTGACGGTAATAAAGAAACCGCCTCGGCCCCCCTCTGTTCTCCCCCCTCTGTTCTCCCTCATCTTGTCTCCCCCTCTGTTCTCCCCCTCTGTTCTCCCTCATCTGTTCTCCCCCTCTGTTCTCCCCAACTGTTCTCCCCCTCTGTTCTCCCTCATCTGTTCTCCCCCTCTGTTCTCCCCGTCTGTTCTCCCCCTCTGTTCTCCCTCAACTGTTCTCCCCCTCTGTTCTCCCCGTCTGTTCTCCCCCTCTGTACTCCCTCATCTGTTCTCCCCCTCTGTTCTCCCCGTCTGTTCTCCCCCTCTGTTCTCCCTCATCTGTTCTCCCCCTCTGTTCTCCCTAATCTGTTCCCCCCCCTCTGTTCTCCCCGTCTGTTCTCCCCCTCTGCCCCCTCTCCCTCCTCTATTCTCCCCATCTCTTCTCCCCCTCCGTTCTCCCCCTCTGTTCTCCCCCTCTGTTCTCCCTCATCTGTTCTCCCCATCTCTTCTCCCCCATCTCTTCTCCCCCCTCCGTTCTCCCCCCTCTGTTCTCTCCCCACGCTCTATCACTCTGTGGCACCCTTTTTTACCCTCACACCCAACCCCGGTTACCCCGTGTTAAACCCCGTCTGGGCTCCGGCCGTGTGGACTGTCACGGTCTGTCTTCACCCCAGCAGTGGACAGGGAGAGAGGGGAGTATTCATCCTCCGGATCACGGGTCGATGTTCGACCAAACGGGATTTTCATTCGTATTCCATACATGCATGACACTGAATTCTTCTGACTGTAGGTCTTGTGATTTTACCTAAGATAAATGAGGTGTTTGAAAGGCCTGCTCCTTCTCCAAATATTTGTATGTGTATCTGTGTGTGTCTGTGTCTGTGTGTGTGTATGTGGAATCTCGACTGTTAGCGGCCTATGCGGCAGACTGGTAAATCACTTACTTCACTTTAAAAAGAGAGGTCAGGGTGGAGGAAGGGCTTTATGTTTGCATTGGTGTCTCCCTCTCTCTCTCTCTCTCTCTCTCTCTCTCTCCATCCCCGTCTCTCTCTCTCACACACACACACACACACGTAGCGATCTCATCTGTGTGGAATGTCGTGTGTGTTTACCTATGGCCACCTGACTGAGACCTCTAATCTTTATGGGCTCGGCAAACAGAGACTTTGTCTTTGGAGAACCACACACACACACACACACACACACACACACACACACACACACACACACACACACACACACACACACAACCATCTGGCCAGGCTGTAGGTTATGACTCTTTTTTTATTATTGTCTCCTTCTGGCAGGTCTGCTCTCCCTCTCTCTTTCCCTCTGCCTTCCTCCTTCTCTCTCTTTATTTTTCTCTCCCTTTCTCTCATCTACTCTCCTCTCTCCCCTCTTTCTCCCACTCTCCCCTCTCTCCTCTCCTCCCCTCTCTCCTCTCCTCTCCTCCCCTCTCTCCTCCACTCTCCTCCACTCTCCTCCACTCCCACTCTCTCCTCTCTCTATCTCTCCCCTCTGTCAATGTAAAGGACGTGGGAGACATAGAATGTGGCAGAAACTTTTCAATTGTCACAACAGGGAAACGATAAGAATACAAACAAATATCACCAGTATACAATGAATGTGTTGTGGGTCAGTACGATCTTCATTTATTTAGTCATTGCGGGTCCGTCTCAGTGGTCAAGTATTCACCAACCTTCATGTACTCTCGTTTGGAGGCCAACATAGCATTCCAATTAGCTCATTATTTTGGGTGGATATGCCGTTTTGTGTGCCACGTAGTACCGCGTTTTGATTGGGTCCGACATCATTCCTGTTCTGGGTTCTGTTTTGGCTTGTGACCAGAACTCCCCAGCTTAGGATATTCTTCTCCACATGCTCTCTGTAAATGAGTTATGGTGGGTACGAGAGTCACTTTTCTGTAGGAGGGTTTACGTTTAGCAGCTCTCGCATGTACATTTTGATAATTCGCGGGTATGTTCTACCACCTCCGGTCGCTTATCCTTCCAGACCTACAGGAGACTGACTGCCACTCAGGCCAGTCGATGCTTTTCTTTGTGCTAGCGTCTTGATGTTAATGTCTTCTCACCAATATGGCTGTTTGGTAATGTAGACTAATAAGCTGTGTTGTTCCTAGAGGCAGTCGTATGTTGGTCGCATCCAGCTGGGTTGGTGTTGGGAATCCACCGGGTATTTTTGCCTGTCAGTCGGCTTGAGGCTCTTTGAAGCCGGCCAGACAGCCTTAAGACTTTGGCCCGTGGCTTTGTGCTCACCCCCTGTCTGTCTGGGGACTAATGCAGCTCACCTGCTAACTCTGGATATATGCCAACTGAGCCTGAGACAGCTAGCATTAGCTTAGCCATGCGCTAAAGGCTAACTTGGTAGTGTTGGACAGGGTCTGAGGAAGCCTGGTACTAGTAGCCTTAACCAGACAGCTAGCATTAGCTTAGCAAGGCGCTATAGGCTAACTTGGTAGTGTTGGACAGGGTCTGAGGCAGCCTGGTACTAGTAGCCTTAACCAGACAGCTAGCATTAGCTTAGCAAGGCGCTATAGGCTAACTTGGTAGTGTTGGACAGGGTCTGAGGCAGCCTGGTACTAGTAGCCTTAACCAGACAGCTAGTTGGTTAGTTAAACATTTCAGTAGCAACTACAACTGTGCTGCATTGTCGGTCGTTCGAGTGTTTGAAGACACAACACTAACTGTGTGTGTGTGTGTTTGGGGCGTATGTATACATCGTGTGTGCATGCTCAATACTGTGTGTGTGTGTTTACAGCAGCTTACTGAGTTATTAAGTCTTTATCATGTTAAGCCTCATGTGGGAATATTTATACTGCTCTCTGAATGCCTGTTTCCCTGTCTTGCATCAGCTCCCAGGAACGCTGCTTATTAATACTGAGGGAGAGGGGGGGGGGGTCTCTGCCAACACACACACACTCCGTCACACACACACACACACACTGTCACACACACACACACACACTGTCACACACACACACACACACTGTCACACACACACACACACACACACATACACACACACACCTACACACACACACACACACACACACACACATACACACACACACACACACACACACACACACACACATCCACACACACACACTGTCACACACACACACACACACACACACACACACACACACACACACACACACACACACACACACACACACACACACACACACACACACACACACACACACACACACACACACACACACACACACACACACACACACACACACACACACACACACACACACACATACACACCTTACACTCCCTCTTTATCTTGTTCTTAAAATTCAAAATCACAATGATCGTTTAAGCTCTGCATTGACCACAAATACCCAACACACTGAGTGTGTGAACACATGTGTGTGTACCGGACCTTTCAGGTTGACTGGTGCGTCTGAAGCCTGGTTAATATAAATGCCAGAGGATTCAGATAACTGAACTCATGCAGATAATAGATTTAACACACTCTCCCACAAGATCCATTCCCCAGAGACAACTGAGACAGACCCATGCATGACTGCTCTACTTTGCTATGTTCTGTTCTGCTCTGTTCTGCTCTGTTATGTTCTGTTATGTTCTGCTCTGCTCTGTTCTGCTCGGTTCTGCTATGTCTCCTTATTCAGCATTCTGCTCCTTGTGTGTTTCCTTAAAGTGCAACCGTCAAATATTTATCTAAAGTAAATGAACACTTTTCTGTTTGATTGCAGATACTTTCGGAGGTAAACAATGTGTTTGTGAGCTTGGAGTGTTTGTGAGAGATTCAGAGAGTGTGTAGATAAATGAACACTGGCTCTGTTTGTTTCTTTTAGTCACCAGAGGAAGTACAGGGTGTGCTTGTGTGAGTTAGACTTCAAGCCAGAGGGCAGGTTGCTGTGTGTGTGTGTGTACATACACGTTTGGTGAGAAAATAGTTGTCCCTGTCAGTCAAATGCTTTATTATTAGGATAAAAACATTAGAATATGGACATATTATTTTATATTCATTTATTCATAGAGGCTGAAAGGTTGGAGCTAATTCAATTTTTATTTTAACGTAATCAAGTAAGACAGAGTAGTTAAATCGTTCCATATGATGTCGTGAGCAGTGGTGGTGGTTGTGGCATGGTTAGGAAAAGGACCTAGACAACTTCTCATAACTAATGGAACCAGGATTTCTGCATTGAACCAGATCATTCTACTGGAGACCGTTGGTCAGTGAGCTGAAGCTGAGGAGGAGCTGAATCATGCAGAAACACAATGATCTGAAAGACTGAAGCAAGTCCACAACAGCATGGTCATGTCCTCTGGTTTCCTCTATTGTCTATAAGCTGGTGTCCTCTGGTTTCTTCATTGGTCTATAAGCTGTTGTCCTCTGGTTTCTTCATTGGTCTATAAGCTGGTGTCCTCTGGTTTCTTCGTTGGTCTATAAGCTGGTGTCCTCTGGTTTCTTCATTGGTCTATAAGCTGGTGTCCTCTGGTTTCCTCTATTGTCTATGAGCTGGTGTCAGTGGTTTCTCCTGCTGTGTCTTGATGTCTCCTGGTGTCTCCTGGTATCTCCAAGTTTCTCCTGAATAGCTGTATGTCTGCTCAGTCTGTTGGTCTGTGTGGTGTGGGGTAGCACTGAATAGCTGTATGACTGTGTGGTGTGGGGTAGCACTGAATAGCTGTCAAAATGCCCCAAAAGGGAACTTTAAAAAAGTATGTAAGAACAGAACGATGACGGTGTATTTTTGTGTACGAGCAATCAGAACATTTCGAGTGTTGGGTTGAATTGTAATTGTGTTTAGTTGAGCTGGAGTGAACAGGGAGAAACTCAAGTTGGAGACGGACAAGAGGACATTGTTCTAATGTTCCCTCTGACCTCTACATCTGTCACCACACACCCTTTGTTCGGCTGCACCGGCCCTTTTAGCGGGCTTTTACCCAGCAGCCTTTGCTGCAGCTACCTGTAGCAACAGGACTGCTTGTACTGTAAGAATCCGCCCAGGTTTATCAGCTACACATGCCAGAGAGAATCTGCTCACACAAGAGAGAGACGTCTGTCATCGGAAGTGATTCCAGCAGTGTCTCCCAGTCTGTCTCCCACTCTCTCTCTAACTCTCTCTATCTGTGTCTGATTTATTTTATTTGCTTCAAAAACTAAGGTGGGAATTTGCGAGAAGTGAAATCCCAAATAGAAAAATGGATAAAAAAGGATAGAAAAAAATGATAGAAAAAGACAAGAACCGTGGTTATGTTTTACAGTGCTGTTTGTGCTTCGCTGGTTTCCCTTTCTCATGGGCAGGTCACGGGTCTTGTCTGCTGTGATTTGACAATGACACATTTCAGCTAACAGATATCGGAGTTTATCGAGGTTTGATTAGATTCGAAGCTCTTTGAGGGCCTGCCTGATATTTGACACATTACTGTAGCCGAGGGCCAAACCCCTACACCCTCTGTTCCTCGTCATAGCAACAGTGCTCCCTCTATTCCAAACACATTTCCTATTGGCCTGATCTGTAGACAACGCCTCTTCACTCCCTCCCTCTCTCTCTAGTGGGAAGGCCTCTTCCTTCTCTCTCGCTCAGGTCAAGGGATCAACTTTAGGGTGAGTGTGGGTGTGTGTGTGTGTGTGTGTGTGTGGGTGTGTGTGTGTGTGTGTTTTGGGTGTGTGTGGGTGTGTGTGGGTGTGTAGAACATAGGGGCATGCCTCCACACGGGAAGCTCTTCGGCTCTGCCAGAAACACTTAATGCAGAGTGTGTGTGTGTATGTGTGTGTGTGATTAACATGTAGGTGCAGGTCTCTGCGCGGGAAGCTCTTCTACTCTGCCAGAAACACTTATTACGATGTGTGTCTTTGTGTGTGTGTGTGTGTGTGTGTGTGTGTCTGTGTGTGTGTGTGCGTCTGTGTGTGTGTGTGTGTGGGGGGTGTGTGTGTGTGTGTGTGTCTGTCTGTCTGTCTGTCTGTGTGTGTGTGTGTGGGGGGGTTGTGTGTGTGTGTGTGTGTGTGTGTGTTGTGGGGGTTGTGTGTGTGTGTCTGTGTGTGTGTGCCATCTGTCTTGCTGCTCTAATCAAAGACTCCAGGGCAGATTTATACCCGTGCCTCCACCCTAACCCCCTATTACCACAGTTATACACCTATTACAGGATATGACATAGTACACAACCATTACAGCCACAGAGCATGCCACACAGGTGTGTGTTTGTGTGTGTGTGTGGGGGGGGAGGGTCCACCCGGATCAAATGGCCCAGTTCCCCCCTCCACTCCGCGCTCACCTGGGGCGGGCTCTTTCTTTAAACTCTTCGTCTCCTCCTCTTCGCGGACGTACGCGCTTGTAGAGAGAGGCGACACCGATGGCTGGGAGACAGTGATTCATGGTTAGACGAGCAGATGTGACCGTCTGCTGTGGGGCCCCGAGTCAATGAGCTGTTCAGTCCGGAGGGAACTCAATCTGTGCCTAAAGACCCATAAAGACCTGGTAATGCTGACCAAACGTGACCGTCTACACGGGACCGTCCTCAGCTCGCACGTGACCAGAGAGAGGGACGCGCGGACGTGCCCGTTGAGCCGGGGGACTGGGGGAGGCTGGGGGAGCGAAGAGGAACTGGATGTGAGGCGGTCGAGGGTACGGATGAAGTTTGGGCTTAAAGGACTACCTGGAAAGGTCAGGGAGGGAGAAAGCCACAGGCTAGCTGTGTGTGTGTGTGTGTGTGACAGGGCGACCTCGCTGGCAAAACAGATTGAGGAACAGCTACGCTTCATTCGAGACACCAGCCTAGCATTGCTGTTGCCAGCTGTAATGAACACCAGAGAAGACAGAGACAGCTATTAATTAAGCAGCTGTTCGCCGCGCCTCTAACCCTTCATTTGAACATGGTTAGCGAACTTGGCTCGGTCACACGGTCTGAGGGGTCTTCCAACAACAAGGGCAGGTAGAGGGCACCCTTGAAGAGGTAGGAAACGTGTTGTCTTCCGAACAGCAGGGAGCAAGTGGATCAGATGGTGTCGCTTACTTTCAATACTTTAAAGGCCGCAACGCCTCAGCCCTTTGATGCCAAATGAGTGCAATCTAGCGTTTCCAATTACCTTGGATGAGATTCTTTAACCTCTCTACTGGCAGTTTGGCCCGGTCGTCCTGCGCGAACTGCTCCAGTTCACTCGGATTTATAAGGCGCTTCCCTTATAAATGCTTCTCAAAGTAACATGACCGTTAATGTAAACTCTGTTTTGGAATTCTACTGGTTTTATCATAC
>CM055744.1:15747566-15760066 GCA_029465975.1 Dallia pectoralis
TTTTCAGGTTCACATCCAGGTCAGGATCGAAAGGGGAGCGGGGAGTGAGAGGAGGAGGGGTGTGTGGATGAGGAGGAGCGAGGGAGGGGTGTGTGGATGAGGAGGAGCGAGGGAGGGGGTGTGGATGAGGAGGAGCGAGGGAGGGGGTGTGGATGAAGTAGGGTGGAGGAGCAGAATAGAGGAGCAGGGTAGAGGAGCAGGATAGAGGAGCAGGGTGGAGGAGCAGTGTGGAGGAGCAGTGGGGTGTTGTGTTTGAGACACCCTGGGTTTAGCAAGGGGCTTTATGGTGGTTCCACACTGCCGGGTTACCTCACTAGAGACTCGTTAACGGTCCGTGGTCAATCCTGGTGCCTCAGAACTGCCGTCTACACAACAGCAACGGGCCCGTAGGAAATGTGATGTCATGACCCAAATGGAAGAAACATATTTAGAAAAGTACATGTAAATATTTCTCACATTTTATTTGAGGAAAAGCTCCCTCCCAGTATGGAAGCGATAATACATACACCAGAATATCACCGATGTGTGGCTGCGTTTTTATATCCGCCTCTGTTTTGTATGAAAGGGTTAGAGAGTGAAAAGAATCTGAGGAAAAGTGAAAGCCACCTAAAGGACCTAGATATGATATCTGTGTTACCACAGAGCCTGTGACTATAATCCACCTGTCTGACTCCAGGTCAATTTATAAACACTTCCTAATTTGATTGGCCAATGGTTTAACCGCACCATTGGCCTCCTACCATGCTATTGGCTGTAACCCACTGGTATGTGAACAGGGCGTATACCTGAAAATAAAGAGGTAAATTCTGTTTAATAGGAGCGCTCATAGAAAAATTCCTCACTGCTTTTACAGGAACGGAAAATCCTATGTGAAAGCGTCTGTAGTGGAGTCATCACAGTTTACAGGTCACAGGTCACAGGAGGTCACAGAGAGGGGATCCCGGAGGTCTAAGTGGGAGGGGACAGGGGGATCCGTTGCCTAGCATCGCGGAACACCCACTGTTATTAGCACGACTATACAAAGGGACCTCCAGAGGGCCAACTTCCTGTTGCATTCTTTAAGGGGCCCCTCTCTTTCTCTTCCCTTTTTTCCTGTCTTTCCCTGTCTCTCTGTCTTTACTTTCCCCCCTGTCTTTACTTTTCCCCCTGTCTTTACTTTTCCCCCTGTCTTTCCTTTTTCGCTGTCTTTTCCTGTCTCCCTGTCTTTTCTTGTCTCCCTGTCTTTCCTTTTCCGCTGTCTTCCCCTGTCTCTCTGTCTTTCCCTGTCTCTCTGTCTTTCCCATTTCTCTTGTACTTCACAGTCTCTATGTCCTTCCTCCACCACTCTCTTTCTTCACATTTTTGCACATCTTTTGTCCACAATTGAATCCAGAATTTTACAGAGTCAAGCACCACAGTTGTCTGTAAACGTGCAATCTGATTGAGGACCCAACTATCCTAAAGCTCTGTGGAGAGGAGTCAGCCAGCTTCATCTAGTTAGAGGCGTAGACCCGGTCCAGGCGTTGCTGAGGACATTATATGTTTTGGATTCACTAACCTGAACGAGGTGTGTTCAGTTCAGACAATCATTCAATTAAGGAATTACTGTAATTAGTCAGGTGTGGCGTAGAGACGGAATCACATCCCGTGGTTCCTGAGGCACTTCTCCGGTCTAGTGTTTAGTACCAAATATTTCACACTCGCTGCATGGTTTGGTTAGAGCGGAGGCAACACACACACACACAAACACTAACAATTTATTTAGTAAACCACAGAACTAGGCAGAGCGCTTCACTGATAGTGGGATTTCTTTCTGTAGAATCACGTAATAGGGGCTCTGTGAATTAAAGACACGTGTTCTACACAAACACACACTCCCGCTCAAATGAAACGTAATGCCTTTCACATGTGTCCATCCCTCCTCCAGTTGTTCTCTTCCGCCAATATTCCATATTCCCGGTTTAATTATTTCTTCACACATCGGGGCCTAATTCCGGAATGCCGGAATGTCATATTTATGGGACTAATAAACAGAATTTACTGCTTTTTCCAGGGGAGTCTTTGAGCAGCCCAGGATCCACTGAGACAGAAGTGGGGATCTCATTCACACTTTTCTTTCTCCCTCTCTGTCTTTCCTACTTTTATTTCTTTCTTACTCACCCTCTGTTCTTCTACCTTTCTATGTCTCCATCTCTTTCTCAAGACCCAGGGAGCTGATTAGTCTATTCTTTTTGTCCCTGGTCCATCTGTTGGTTCTTCTCTGTCACCACTCTGTCTACTAGTAAATCACCATAAGGACAAACCCCTCTGAACACAGCAAATACAACACAACACAGCACAACACAAACCGCCACACAGCACAACCCAGCACAACACAGCTCAACACAGCTCAACACAGCTTAACACAACACAGCTCAACACAGCACAACAGGGGGAACATTTTGAACACAGTCATGGTTGACACGTGACTAACACACTAAGAGGAAACAAAGTTCCAACTGAGATAAAGAGAAACAGAAGAAGGGTGAATGTAGGGAAAGAGAGGCAGGCTAGTTGCCATGGCCTTGTTTGTTTAGGCTGGTACACATATGCTGGTAAATAGAGAACTCACAACAGCTTTTCTCCTTACTCTGAATGACAAGCAGTTGACTGTTGACACTCACACTGAGGTTCAAAGGCCATTGCCATGGTGATGGTAGAGGCTTTTTCTGAAGTTGGGTTTAGCAAACAAACACACTGGAGATCTCCACATATCTGTGCATGTATTAGATGTTTGTACAGATGTGCCCGTTAAGACTAAATTAGAATAAGAATAATAGACAATTTGTTATAAGTAAAAGTCTCATTGAAAATAACTAAAAATCTTGAAAATATAAAAAAATGAAAAATTTCACTTAGAGATTCGTGGCCTTCGAAGTTCCAACACTTTCAGATGAATAAAAGCATTCATGACTGAAATAAAGATCTAATGTTTAACCCTGACCCTGACTGTCACCTTAATAATTAACGTTTGACCCTACATTAACCTGAACTGTAATCTTGATGAACCTTGTCATGAATACCTAATCATAACCTCATTCATAACCTTCACCATAAACCTAAATACCTAACCCTAACCTAAACCATAACCTTCACCATAAACCTAAATACCTAACCCTAAAGACTTACTATTGTAATCTTGCGGAGGACATGCTAATCTTTTCATCATTTATTTAACACAGATGTGAAATTCCCATGGACAGATGTTGAATACTGTCTTGACCTATCAGGTGGCAGGGTCACAGCGTAATGAGGTTAGTGGAGCAGTGTGTGGCTCCCTCTGGGTCCTAGGTTGAGTTGGGTTCTGAGAGGAGGACACGTATGACAGTACAAGCATGTGAGGGAGACACATTGGATTTTTAAACGAGGGTAAACGTGAACGGAAAGCTGGTAGTGGCCCAGACTAGAACAGGGGAGCTAATGGCTGTTTGCTGATTGGTAGACACTGGTGACTGTTGGCTGCGCTCATTTCCTATTGGCTGCTCTCCATGTCAGGAAGCTGTGATCATAATTGACACTAAGAAGGAAAGAAAGTGAAGAGGTAGAGGAGGAACGAAAGTGAAGAGGGAGTGAAGGGACAAAATTGCATTGCTCACAGCGGAACTCTTAACATTGTTACCCTGGAAACAGTGGAGGGCGTTGGGGCACACACGCACACACACACATACACACACACACACACACACACACATACACACACACACACACATACGCACACACACACACACATACACACACACACACACATACGCACACACACACACACACATAGGCACACACACACACACACACACACACACACACACACACACACACACACACACATACGCACACACACACACACACATATACACACACGCACACACAGAGACACACACCCACACACACGACACATACACACACACACACACACACACACACACACACACACACACACACACACACACACACACACATACATACACACACACACACACACACACATTGACTGCCGCTGACTAGTTAAGTGTGGTAATTAGCTTGCTCTGGCTCTATGTGTGAACCATCTTAAAGTCAACAGGGGAGGAATTCCGCTTCTCTTTCTCTCTCATATCTCTTCCTCCTATTCTTTCTCTATTTTCCTCTTCTTCCTTATCCTCATTCTGGAAGAAAAGGTCCCATTGCCATGGAGAGATGTGTGTGTGTGTGTGTGTGTGTGTGTGTGTGTATGTGTGTGTCCATTGTGTGATGTGTGTGTGTGTATGTGTGTGTCCATGGAGAGATGTGTGTGTGTGTGTGTGTGTGTGTTTATGATGTGATGTGTGTGTGTCTTTGGTGAGATGTGTGTGTGTCCATGGAGAGATGTGTGTGTGTCCATGGAGAGATGTGTGTGTGTATGTGTGTGTCCATGGAGAGATGTGTGTGTGTTTATGATGTGATGTGTGTGTGTCTTTGCTGAGATGTGTGTGTGTCCATGGAGAGATGTGTGTGTGTGTTTATGATTTGATGTGATGTGTGTGTGTCTTTGCTGAGATGTGTGTGCGTCTTTGGTGAGATGTGTGTGTGTTTCCTTAGTGAGACGTGGCTTCACAGTCCTGGCTGTAATATGGCTGTTTCCTCCACTAGGATTCATCCTAAATCATACATTCAAGCCCTCCACTAATCCACCCACACACACACACACACACACACACACACACACACACACACACACACACACACACACACACACACACACCACACACACACACACACACACACACACACACACACACACACACACACACACACACACACACACACACACACACACACACACACACACACACACACACACACACCTGGCAACCATAAGTAAGTTAAAGGTGGGCCTATTTCAGACGTTTGTCTTTTTTGTGTTAAATCCATATTAGCCGGACTGCTTCAATGCGTCTTCAGCATGTCACCGATAAAGACACACAGACACACACACACACACAATACGTCCTCTGTTTAAAGCCAAAACCAGGTGTTAAAAGTCTCTGAACCAAAAACATAAAAGCTTTTTATTTGTGGTTAGGCAGGCATGCTTGTGTAATGCCTTTAGAGTCTGGATGCGAGTGTGTTCTTCTGTTTAACCAATATGCTCTGTGTGTTGTGTGTGTGTGGTGTGTGTGTGTGTGTGTGTGTGTGTGTTGTGTGTGTGTGGTGTGTGTGTGGTGTGTGTGTGTGTGTGTGTGTGTGTGTGTGTGTGTGTGTGTGTGTGGTGTGTGTGGTGTGTGTGTGTTGTGTGTGTTTGGTGCGTTTTTTTGTTCCGTGTGTTTTCCGTCTGTCTGTCTCCTGAGTTTGGTTTTGGCAGCATTCATCCTACGGTATTAGTTTGATTTCTTGGTTATTAATAAAAGCAGTAAAATCTGTTCCATATGTAGGCCTGTTTGCCAGGCTATTGCTATTCTCATCAGGGACCACTGGACTCTCTGAGAATTAAATAGCACTGGACTCTCTGAGAATTAAATAGCACTGGACTCTAAATACTGAAGAGCACTGGACTCTAAATACTGAAGAGACTGGACTCTAAATACTGAAGAGACTGGACTCTAAATACTGAAGAGCACTGGACTCTAAATACTGAAGAGCACTGGACTCTAAATACTGAAGAGCACTGGACTCTAAATACTGAAGAGACTGGACTCTAAATACTGAAGAGCACTGGGCTCTAAATACTGAAGAGCACTGGACTCTAAATACTGAAGAGCACTGGACTCTAAATACTGAAGAGCATTGGGCTCTAAATACTGGAGAGCACTGGACTCTAAATACTGGAGAGCACTGGACTCTAAATACTGGAGAGCACTGGACTCTAAATACTGGAGAGCACTGGACTCTAAATACTGGAGGGCACTGGACTCTCTGAGAATTAAAGAACACTGGACTCTAACTACTGAAGCACACTGGACTCTCTGAAGATGAAAAGCACTGGACTCTCTGAGCATAGAAGCGCACTTTTGGCTGTGCCGGATAAACCAGAAGTGTCCTACCTACTCTTGGATGTGATTCAGATAAGATGTAAGACCTGAGTTATCTCCACTGTCCCATGTACAGCAGGACTATGTGGGTTAAAACTAGTCAAACATAGTGATAAGAGTGTGCATGTGAGGATGTGTGTGTGTGTGTGTGTGTGTGTGTGTGTGTGTGTGTGTGTGTGTGTGTGTGTGTGTGTGTGTGTGTGCGTGTGTGTGTGTGTGCGTGCGTGCGTGCGTGCGTGCGTGCGTGCGTGCGTGCGTGCGTGCGTGCGTGCGTGCGTGCGTGCGTGCGTGCGTGCGTGCGTGCGTGCGTGCGTGCGTGCGTGCGTGCGTGCGTGCGTGCGTGCGTGCGCGTGCGTGCGTGCGTGCGTGCGTGTGCGTGCGTGCGTGCGTGCGTGCGTGCGTGCGTGCGTGCGTTAATGTATGTTTGTGTGGGTTTTACGCTATCGGTTAGGTGTTGTCTGAAGTGAAACCTCCCCTTCCTAATGGCCAGTCAGTGTTACCGAAGTGATGTCATATATATACATTTACCAATAACCAATGAAAACATCTCCCGTCCTGTGTCCCTCTCGACCAATGACAGCCAACCATCCAAACGCTGGGTTACATCACTAAAAAGAATGCACCTCTCAGAATCCCAAATGTCTCCATAATAAGTACATGCTGTAAATATTGTACTTAACATTTCAGGGTTTAAAAGGTGACCATATAAACATGAGTTCTTTCAAGAAATAATTAGATATTTTAAAAATGAATGTGGCGACAATTCCTATTTCTATCTGAAAATTATCTCTCATTATCTTTCCCTGCTGCATTTGAATTTAATTAACATTTCTTAATTGGCATATTATAACAATGTACGTACGGTATTGGCAAAGAAAACTTTAAAGATTACGCTAAGACTTAATTTACAGTATGACATAAAGCAATTATAAATAAAGATTGTCAAAAGGACAATACGTTGAACAATGAACACTACTCGTATTGTTTAATACAAACATAAGGAACTATAAAAAACATCTGTTTTGTTCTTTTTTGACAGGCATTAGTGTAAGCCACTACAGGCCCAAACCTCTCTGTGTCCAATCTCAATCTTAAATGGAATAATGTTTTAACGGTTTGTGACAGCTCTATTATTAATTGTTTTATTTCATTGTGTACAATTGAAATACAGCTCTGTCTTCTGTTGCAGTGAATACACTGATTTTCTCATACAGGAAACAAGGTTTTCCTCTGTCTAACCTTTTGTGTACTTTGTCATCATTAGATGATAGTTTGCTGTTGAGGGCCAGACAGCAATTCCTTTTCTTTTTGCAATAGTTACACTTTAAAATACAAATCCCTTATTTTGTCATCTAATTGTATCTGTGGCCTTCTTATAAGGCAACAGCTCCCAACAGATACAGAGTTTGAATACTGTGGCAAAGCTTCATCAGCTGACATCCGTGTCTACCTCCTAGGTATCACTTAGCATGTCAGCCTCCTCATTGGTCATATTCACCCACCTGACCAACCCACTTAGCATGTCAGCCTCCTCATTGGTCATATTCACCCACCTGACCACCTCACTTAGCATTTCAGCCTCCTCAGGGAGTCACTAGGGTCCAATGATGCCAGGAAATCCCAAATGACGATGCTTGTCAATTTGCATCAACCGTGTGGCTTTCTAGACAAATATGACTTAGCCACACAGTCAATGCTGAAAGCTAAGATATGATGTTCAGTTTGGTGCTGTTCCACCTGGGAGAACCCTTTTCATTTTGACTGTGTTATCTGATTGATTCAATAAACGTAGGACACATTTTTGAATTCAACTCCAGGACTCAACTATTGCAGGGCTTGGCAATGAAACACCACTCTTTTTGCCTTTCTCTTTCTCTCGTCTTCCGTCTCTCTCTCCTTCTGTTTAACTCAGTCCCTCTCTTTATTTCTCGCTGTCAATCAATTCTTGTCATTTCCTCATTAGCACGGGTCAGTTTGTTTTATAATTTGACATTGTGTTGTTTTATCACAGTTGTAGTGTTATCCTTCTAATATTACATTGTGTTGTTATAGCGGTCAGCCTGTGTGTGGAGAAGGTTTCTACGTTTAACCAGACCTACTTTTGTGTGATTTAGAGGTGAGGAGAGCACATCTGGATTCAGCTTGGGTCTCCGGGAGCCAGAACAGGTCCCTTTTGTGAAAAATAGGATGTTAAAAAAATCTGGGTTTTCAAACATTACAGCATATTTGAGCGTTTCTTTTTGAGTTTGTGAGTTTTTTATTGCGTTGGCTTGGAACGTCGCCGTTCCCTTCTTTAATGGGCAGTGAGGGCCGTGAGGGGCCCGCAGTTTGCTTCAGCCGTTTAAAACCTCAGTTCTCCACCTCAGCCTTTTATACTGTGGAAATATTACATTAAATTGCAGAATTGAATTGTAGTTGGACAGGGTTTTGGAGGTGTCTTAAGATTATTCCGGCTAAGGGTGATGTGCCCGGTTAAAGGTAAGAGTGAGCTGTAGTTTCAGAACACTTGTTATACAGGTTTAGATTTAGTCTGCCGAGTCTTTACCGGTTCTGAGCTAAAACAAATGTGTGGGGGAAGGAATCTGGGGTTGGAGGTGAAGGCAGGAAGAGACTAATTAAAACCAGAAGAACAGAGCAAGAGGGGAAGAGAAAGGTGAAGAAACTGAGAAGTGAAGAAACGCAGTAGTGCAGTCTGGTCAAAGTGGACTTGATTTGTAACCCACTCTATTGAGCAGACATTACCAGAGCAATGGGGAGGGAGAGAGAGAGAGATGGGAGTGGGGAGAAGGGTACTGATAGTTATGTCTGGGCAGTGTAAAGCTTTATGTATGTCTGGGCACTGTAAAGCTTTATGTATGTCTGGGCACTGTAAAGCTTTATGTATGTCTGGGCAGTGTAAAGCTTTATGTATGTCTGGGCAGTGTAAAGCTTTATGTATGTCTGGGCAGTGTAAAGCTTTATGTATGTCTGGGCAGTGTAAAGCTTTATGTATGTCTGGGCACTGTAAAGCTTTATGTATGTCTGGGCAGTGTAAAGCTTTATGTCTGGGCAGTGTAAAGCTTTATGTATGTCTGGGCAGTGTAAAGCTTTATGTATGTCTGGGCAGTGTAAAGCTTTATGTCTGTGCAGTGTAAAGCTTTATGTATGTCTGGGCAGTGTAAAGCTTTATGTCTGGGCAGTGTAAAGCTTTATGTATGTCTGGGCAGTGTAAAGCTTTATGTATGTCTGGGCAGTGTAAAGCTTTATGTATGTCTGGGCAGTGTAAAGCTTTATGTATGTCTGGGCAGTGTAAAGCTTTATGTCTGGGCAGTGTAAAGCTTTATGTATGTCTGGGCAGTGTAAAGCTTTATGTATGTCTGGGCAGTGTAAAGCTTTATGTCTGGGCAGTGTAAAGCTTTATGTATGTCTGGGCAGTGTAAAGCTTTATGTCTGTGCAGTGTAAAGCTTTATGTATGTCTGGGCAGTGTAAAGCTTTATGTATGTCTGGGCAGTGTAAGTGTAAAGCTTTATGTATGTCTGGGCAGTGTAAAGCTTTATGTCTGGGCAGTGTAAAGCTTTATGTATGTCTGGGCAGTGTAAAGCTTTATGTATGTCTGGGCACTGTAAAGCTTTATGTATGTCTGGGCAGTGTAAAGCTTTATGTATGTCTGGGCAGTGTAAAGCTTTATGTATGACTGGGCAGTGTGAAAGCTTTATGTATGTCTGGGCAGTGTAAAGCTTTATGTATGTCTGGGCAGTGTAAAGCTTTATGTATGTCTGGGCAGTGTAAAGCTTTATGTATGTCTGGGCAGTGTTAAGCTTTATGTATGTCTGGGCAGTGTAACGCTTTATGTATGAATGGGCAGTGTAACATATTTTGTAGGCTTGGGCAGTGTATAGTGTTAATAAGATCTTGGCAGTATGAAGTGTTAATTAGGTTTGGGAAATGTTTGGTTGAGTCGGTTCGAGCAGCAAGTCTTAAGGAGGTAACTCTGTTCAGTGTAAAACAACCCTTCAGTGTACTTTCGTACCAGTAATCAGAAAACCCCCTCCAGGCCAAAGCTTTTACTGTATCCCGATCAGTAATCTATCATCTAACCGCAGACAGCCTGACAGACAAGAAGACATACAGACAAACAGACATTCAGTCACACAGTGTAGCTGTGAAAGTGTGTCTTAACAACAACAAATCCAGAAGTTTCTCTACAGTCTCAGCCAGAGGCCATGTGGAGGAAGGAACGTTGGAGCAACATTACACTGGGGGGGAGGGGGGTTGGTTATTTGGATGAGGGAGAATAAGACAGAAGGAAATAGAATGGTTTGGATGAGGTAGATATTATAGAAGGAGAGAGATGGGCTTAGATCAGAGAGAAGGATGGTTTGGATGATGGAGACAGATAGACAGGGACTGGTTTGGATGATAGAGACAGACAGAGACTGGTTTGGATGAGGGAGAGAAATAGACAGGGACTGGTTTGGATGATAGAGACAGACAGAGACTTGTTTGGATGAGGGAGAGAAATAGACAGACAGAGAATGGTTTGGATGAGGGAGAGAGACTGACATAGACTGGATTGGATTAGGGAGACAGACTGACATAGACTGGTTTGGATGAGGGAGACAGACTGCGACTGGTTTGGATGAGGGAGACAGACTGACATAGACTGGTTTGGATGAGGGAGACAGACTGCGACTGGTTTGGATGAGGGAGACAGATAGCGACTGGTTTGGATGAGGGAGACAGACTGCGACTGGTTTGGATGAGGGAGACAGACTGCGACTGGTTTGGATGAGGGAGACAGACTGCGACTGGTTTGGATGAGGGAGACAGACTGCGACTGGTTTGGATGAGGGAGACAGACTGCGACTGGTTTGGATGAGGGAGACAGACTGCGACTGGTTTAGATGAGGGAGACAGATAGCAATTGGTTTGTGTGGTGACTGACAGTGATGCATGTGATACATCAGAAGCAACCGCGGCTGAAACCAAGCCTTCACTTAGATATGCCTCAAAGCCATAAAGCTATCCCACTAACTGTCAACCAACAGCAATCAAACTCTCTGCTTCCCTGTGTGTGTGTGTGTGTGTGTGTGTGTGTGTGTGTGTGTGTGTGTGTGTGTGGGTGCATGTGTGTGTGTGCGTGTCTGTGGAAATTTCGACAGTGTGCGTCAGTGTCACTTTTGTATTTTTTTATTTAACCTTTATTTCAACCATTTTGGCACCTATTTTCGATTTACTCATAGTTTTAGTCATACAACATTTGAGTCAGACTTTTGTGATTTTGATTTGAGCCTCAACTTTTATACAACAAAATGTCCCGGACATATTTTCACCTAAATCGGTTGACGTGAGCTATAACCAGGACTAGCAATTGGAGCGGGCCGACAGGTTATTTTGACCTCTGTTCTTTTCAGTTCTGTTGTGACACCCTTTTATCTGGCTGGTGTTCTATTTTTTCTGTCCTGGAGGGGCATCTGTGGTACTCCCGGACAATGTGTCATTCTACCCACGAGGGAAACAGGAAATCAATACCAAAGATCAATGGCTGGACAGAATATCATTGTGTGTGTGTGTGTGTGTGTGTGTGTATGTGTGTGTTTAAAACCAGGTGTTGTTAAGATGACACAGCCGTAGGTGGCTCACTTCAGCAACAACAGTTGCATTCAAACTTCAAACTTGCATTCAAACAAACTCTCAGTCCAGTGAGGAAAACACTGTTTTATACAAACATTTAGTGGATATTCAGTTCTAAAGAAACCGAATAGCGACTGAATGTTCAGTTACTGTTGGTACAACTATTGGTGAATCTACAACTGTTTCACTTGTCCTCAACTAGCTTAGAAATTCTGTAAAAGATAAATCCACAACTATTCCATAGTGATTATATCTACATTATTCAGTGCTTGTTTTCTCACTTAAACATTAAGTGAAGAATTGTAGCAACCAAATTAAAGAGGGATTTGACATGGCCCAGTTTGCGATAGTTCTTTGTTGAGCTTGAGAAGGATGTGATCCCGTTTCTCAGGGACGTGGAGACAGAGGGTACAGATTTTCTAACACAAGGCGTCCGTGACCAATAGAAATTCTGAATTTCATGATGCGCATTATATGCAACCCAAATGATTTCTGGCGAATGAATGTTGTGAAACGCGATCATTTGCTGCAGATATATATTAGTCAAATTTTCCAGTATAACAATGTAATAACTTGCTTTCTGTGAGAGACCTTTTTTATATTTGGTAATGGGATTCTTTGGATCTGTCTCACGTACTATTACCAGGGGCACAGTCTTTATTTGTTTATTTGTTTTGTTTATTGCGATAGATATACATACACTTTAAGGTACTGTTAACAAATATTCACAGATTTTCTCAATCCGTGTCGATGAAACAATATTTAATAGAAAATAGCTTTTCAACCACCGGCAAAAAAGCACATCGTTCGTTCTCTCAGTTCAGAAGATTCTGGATCAGTGAGTCATTAGGTCTACTATGTAACAGTGTAACTATGTTGTCTCG
>CM055744.1:15765066-15772566 GCA_029465975.1 Dallia pectoralis
GTGTGTGTGTGTTGGTGCTGATAGGTGTGTCTAGCGTGTTTTCATGTGTTCAAACATAGACATAACTAAAGGTAACTGTCACTCTGACACAAAGACAGTCTGTGTCCGTACACACATATTCAGTTAACACACACACACATATATTCAGTTAACACACACACACATATTCAGTTAACACACACACACACACACACATATTCAGTTAACACACACACACACATATTCAGTTAACACACACACACATATTCAGTTAACACACACACACATATTCAGTTAACACACACATATTCAGTTAACACACACACACCATATTCAGTTAACACACACACACATATTCAGTTAACACACACACAAATATTCAGTTAACAAACACACACACATATTCAGTTAACACACACATATTCAGTTAACACACACATATTCAGTTAACACACACATATTTAGTTAACACACACACACACATATTCAGTTAACACACACACACATATTCAGTTAACACACACACAAATATTCAGTTAACAAACACACACACATATTCAGTTAACACACACATATTCAGTTAACACACACACACACATATTCAGTTAACACACACACACATATTCAGTTAACACACACACAAATATTAAGTTAACAAACACACACACATATTCAGTTAACACACACATATTCAGTTAACACACACATATTCAGTTAACACACACACACACATATTCAGTTAACACACACACACACATATTCAGTTAACACACACATATTCATGTAAAACACAGACCACACAGAACCCACCAGGACAGAAACACAGAACCCACTAGGACAGAAACACAGACCACGCCTAATCAAAAGAAATAAAAAACAGTATTATTTGAGAAACTGAAAAGTGGCCAGCAGTGAGAGACACTGTTACTGACCCCAAATGAAGACAATACTTGACTATGTTTAGCCTCAGTAAGCACAGCCTTAGTGTTGAGAGATGTTCCCATAGGCCTGTACTTTGTCATGTGCACACTGCTCAGAAAACGTGGAAACTGAGCTGCACTTCCTACACTCTTGCCAAATGCATGACCACATTAGAGACACATATTTCCCTAAAAACAACGTGAAGACGTGTAGCCTGTTGCCATGTGAAACGGACAGCCAGTTGACATAAATCTGACCCCTGACCTAAAGAGGGACTGAGATCTGTGGCGAGCAGGGAGTGTCAGGAGCTGGTGCTGAATTTTGCAACGGCAACGTGGCCAAGATAAAGCGAAAAATGTGCAAGACAACATACAGTTACACAATAAATACACAGGATACAAGAGTGCAAATAGCATTGGGACATAACAAGGCAACACAGGATCAAGTGGAGAGTCAAAATACATTTAATACAGGATGAGGTAAATGTAGGTCAGTTGAGCAGCATTGATAAGGCAACAACAACTATATAAAATACAAAGGAGAGTCTAAATACAGAATGCAAAGTAGAGGTGTATCTACCAGGCAGGTCATTAGTGTGCGCAAGTTGTTTGACCGCAATCGTAGGTGGGAAAGCATTTCAGCAGGCTTGTGCGAAAATAGAATAATTCAAAGATCGTAAAGGTGTACGACAGCGGTACAGGTGAAAATAATCCACTGTGCAAAATGGGCGTGGCAAAGGTAGACCGGGCGGGGGGCAGGATAAATCCCAGACGCCAGTTAGCACGTACAGTGACCGGACAAACGTTCAGAAAGAGATGGAATGAGAGGGGTATTGAGTCAGAGCTCTCTGGGCGCCATATTAACACACACGCACAGATACACACGCACACACACACACACACACACACACACAGAGTTAGACCAGGTGTGATTCTAGTGTTGAGGAGACCAGGCTTGGCAGATGGGTCTTGGTGTGTCTGTGTGTCTGGCTGCTATGTTTCTCTGTGTGTTTATTAGTTTGTCCGTGAGTAATGATTCGCCATACCTGTGAGTGTGTGTGTATAAATATACGTATCTGTTTGATTGGTGATGAGGTGACACAGACCCTCCACGTTGTCTAACCCCTCTCTTATTTCCCCCGTCTCCCCCTCCCTCCCCCGTCTCCCACTCTCTCCCCCGTCTCCCACTCTCTCCCCCCGTCTCCCACTCTCTCCCCCTCACCAGGCCCTTCAGGCAGCCAGACAGTTCCTCCTCCAACAAGCCTCGGGACTCAACTCCCCCAGCAGCAATGAGGTCAAACAGAACCCTGTGCAGGTCAGAGCTGACACACACGCACACACACACGCGAACACACACACGCGAACACACACACACACACACGTGAAGTACTCCAGCCCACAATCCCTTGCATGATACATAGCCACTGATAGTCATATCGTGTTGATATCAAGTGTCTGATTCGTCTGTGACCTCTGAGAGGGTGCTGAGAGGGTGTGATGGATGCACATTCCAAAGAGTGAACCGTGTGTGTGTGTTTGTGTCCCACGGTTAACGAATCATCAATAAGAGTGAACCGTGTGTGTGTTTGTGTCCTACAGTTCACGAATCATCACAAAGAGTGAACCATAGGTATCACGTCAGCGCTACAATTACCACACTATCTCTCTCTCCACCTCTCTCTCTCTCTCCACCTCTCCTTACCTCTCTCTCTCTCCACCTCTCTCTCTCTCTCCACCTCTCTCCCTCTCCACCTCTCTCTCTCTCCACCTCTCCTTACCTCTCTCTCTCTCCACCTCTCTCTCTCTCTCTCTCTCCACCTCTCTCTCTCTCTCTCTCTCTCCACCTCTCCTTACCTCTCTCTCTCTCCACCTCTCTCTCTCTCTCCACCTCTCTCTCTGTCTCCACCTCTCCTTACCTCTCTCTCTCCACCTCTCTCTCTCTCTCCACCTCTCTCCCTCTCCACCTCTCTCTCTCTCCACCTCTCCTTACCTCTCTCTCTCTCCACCTCTCTCTCTCTCTCTCTCTCCACCTCTCTCTCTCTCTCTCTCCACCTCTCCTTACCTCTCTCTCTCTCCACCTCTCTCTCTCTCCCACCTCTCTCTCTCTCTCCACCTCTCTCTCTCTCTCCACCTCTCTCTCTCTCCACCTCTCCTTACCTCTCTCTCTCTCTCTCTGTGAATGGGGTCTTTGTAGTGATGGGGCACTGGGCTGTTTTCAGAGTTGAATTCCTCAGTGAGTAAAGAGCGTGGGGTTAGCAAGAGTGCAGGATCCCCACTGACAGACACACACACACACACACACACACACACAAACACACACACACACACACAAACACACACACACACACACACAGATTGCTTTTCCTCTGACTCCTGTTGGGGTGCGTCTGGATAAAGAGGTGCTGTAGTGGGGCTGCCCATTCTGTAGGAACAGCAGGGTCTCCTGTTGGGGCCTCTTCTAGTGTCCTGCTCTGTTCATTAGCAATTAGTAACTACGTTACACACTGTTACACTAGAACAATGGTAGAGAACAGAGAGAGATGCAGGAGAAAACACAGAGATGGTAGACAACAGAGACATGAGGTATAAAACAGAGACAGGTGAGGTAGAAAAATAAAGAAAGATGAACCACAGAGTTAAGTGGACAACATGGTATGCCCCATACAGTCAGTCCCAACGAAGTTGTGAGGCAAACAAAAAAAAAACGATTAAACACTCTGGAAGGAATCAACCACAATAAGCAAACTGGAATGATACCTTAAATGGGATGATGCCCTAAATAGTACAAAGTACACAGTGGCAGAATGCATGACCACTGTAAAAGGCCCAAAATGAAGAAAACACACAGCCTTGCTATAAAGAGAGCCGCCCCAGGCAGACCTGACCAGTGAGAGAACACAGACTGTGAGTGCACTGCCCAATTGTGTGACCACATTAGAGACACACATTTCCCTCAGATCATACAGTCAAAAAATTATGTGAAATGAAATCATGAAACATCTGACAAACGTTCATATTTGTTACGAGAAATACTGCAATCCTCGGAAGCGGCGTTTTGTGACCCACTGCCATGAGGAAAGAGAACCCAGTGAAGCACAAACAATATTGAACCCATAATATGTACGACTTTACCTCGTCATTCTAACTTAACTATTTACACATTCGTACCTCACTCTAGGTGGCTTGTCATATAGCACATATAATGCCTTTATACTCCTAAAACCTGTGTGCAACGTCTACTTTATAATTTTAAACAATGTAAAATGTGTCCTAAACTATTAGAGGATTAATTGAGATTAGATTGAATGGCAGAATAAGGTATATGAGGTAGACAGTATATATATATATATATATATATGAAGCCCAGCCGATTCTTACATGTGATCTGATCTACCTAATTTTATATCTGAAATTAGACACACTCAAAACCAAGTTCTGCATTTTTCCATCTTCTCTCTCTCAGGTGTGTTCTACTAATTTTCTTCTAGTCTGTCTGCCAGCCACCCTGCTTCTCCGTTTAATAATCTCTTCTTCTTTTACGCATTGTCTCTTGCATTCGGTCCCTCTTCTTCCTCATTCGTTTTATTTGTTGCTCAGGCTGTGACTGTCCATGTACCCCCTGACCCCCCCCACACCCCCTCAAAGTCCTGACTCACCACTGTGCGTGCGCGCGTGTGTGTGTGTGCGCGCGTGTGTCTCTCGCGGTGCTCCAAGTGACTATAAACTCGACATCCACCTGGCCATCGAGAGACCCTTGTTTTTTTATCATTTTTTATTGAAAGGAATCATTTAGCGTTTCGTATCTTCCCTCGCTCCACACCGGAGTAATTTACGCAATCATGCAATTGCGGAGCTGCGGAATGAGCGTGAGGGTGTGTGAGTGATTGCTGCGGGGGGAAAAGGCATTTAATCCAGCCAATTCAGAGCCACTACTGGTGACACAGCGGCTCACTTCAGGCACAAAATGGCTGCTCCTCCGGTTGGGCCCTGTCGCCGCTCTCACACATGCAAATGAGGCCTAACGAATAATGGAATCTTCTGGAGCTCAATAATTAGATGGTGCTCTCCTCTCTGGGGGGGTAATGTAGGGTCGGTGTGGGGGGCTGTGCTTGTCTTTCTTTGTCTGAGTCCTCAGGAGGAAGCCAGGGTTCTGCCAGGCGATTTCTTCGTGCGTTCCTCTCTTCATCGCACCTCCTTGGATCACCTTTAGTCCTCTCGTCCGTTTTTCACGTCGGAAGAAGTTTAGTTGTCTGTTGGGAAAATTGCCAGCTGTGTGTCTTCTGGAATCGGGCAGAGGGGGTGATGGGTAGAGGGGGTGATTGGGTAGAGGGGGTGATGGGTAGAGGGGGTGATTGGTAGAGGGGGTGATTGGGTAGAGTGGGTGATTGGGTAGAGGGGGTGATGGGTAGAGGGGGTGATGGGGAGAGGGGGTGATTGGGTAGAGGGGGTGATGGATAGAGGGGGTGATGGGTAGAGGGGTGATGGGTAGAGGGGGTGATGGGTAGAGGGGGTGATGGGTAGAGGGGTGATTGGGTAGAGGGGGTGATGGGTAGAGGGGGTGATTGGGTAGAGGGGGTGATGGATAGAGGGGGTGATGGGTAGAGGGGGTGATGGGTAGAGGGGGTGATGGGTAGAGGGGGTGATGGGTAGAGGGGGTGATTGGGTAGAGGGGGTGATGGGTAGAGGGGGTGATTGGGTAGAGGGGGTGATTACCTCACGTGGGCACAACAGGACGTCATCTGACCTAACACGTGTACATCACAATAAGTCTGTGCCACCCACACTTGGCACACACGCATACCCCTTTTGTGGCACTTGGCGCAGTCCCACTTTTGGTAGTGTTGGCACATTTGGCATTCGCCCATTACACATGTGTGTAATTGAATAGCGTGGAGTGTCCTGCTTTCATGTATTATTAAGGAGCTTGTTTAATTAGAAAAAAAATGAAAAGACTCATTACTGAAATGCTAATTAGCCCGCCCCCCCACCTTATTCACGACGTTCCCTCTGTCACTGCAGCGGCCCTGACACTCAGAGAGAGGACAGCCCTGGGGGAGGGGCCCCGAGGCCCGTTACAGATCGGCCAACTGATGAAAGAACACTGTGTTCACGTCACGTTGCTTATTATTGATTTTAGGTAACTTTGTCGTTTTTTTGTGAATGGAGGTCAGGATTAACGCCTGTACATTGTGTTTTCCGATTGTCTGTCGCAATCGATTGAACACCCCTTTGAAGTGTCACAATGTAGAAGGTTAAAGGTCATTGGCTCCAGTCTGACCCTAAAACAGACTTTTAGGTCAAACTATCCTAAAATTGATTTATGGTGGCTACAATAAATGTCATAATGGAAACGTGGTGACTTCTGGACCAGCACATCACAGTGCTGTGTTGTCAACCAGAGGTTAGGTTTTCTTGGCACCAGCGTTGGCTTGTCAGTACGTGACAGTGGCTCTCATTGGGTGGGTGTATAGTCGCCAGAAACTCCATGGTGGTAGAAAGCATTGTTGAATGGGGCTTTCCTAACCCACCAGACTCTAGCGACTCCATCAGGTCGGTTTGGGGGACTGCAAGATGACAGAGGTTGTTCATTAACTCACTAACTTCCCGGTTGAAAGAACAATGTTGCCGTTTCTCTTAACTCCTTGGTCATGTTTCCCGGATTGGCTAGTTGCCTTGATTCCAATTTAGCCAAGACTATTTGTGAGAGCCACATATGCTAGCCCAGCATATCAGAAACGTCGACCTCCACACTGTAGGCACTGTGCCTCTTTACCAACGCACTTATTTTGTTCACTCAATAGAAGTGCTTAGTTGGCAGTTTGTCTCTTTTTTTTCTAGAGGGGGTCTACCAGGGTTACATGGTGTTCTTGACAGTGTGTGAAAGAGGATGGGGAATAGGGACTGAGGGGTGGGGGGGTGGCAGGATGAAGAGGGGTGGGGGTGAGGTGGGTCAGCCTAGTGGAGTGTGAAACTCTATTTTGTGATTTGAAACATGAGTGAAATCAGTAATGAAGGCTGGTCAATAACAGCCTCTCACACTTCCCTCTCAAGTGTCCGGAGTGTGCGTGTGTGTGTGTGTGTGTGTGTGTGTGTGTGTGTGTGTGTGTGTGTGTGTGTGTGTGTGTGTGTGTGTGTGTGTCGTTCCCCCTGTTGTGTGACACTGGAAATGTGTGTGTGAGGCACTGGGGCGTTCGATGGAGAGCGAGAGTACTAGGAGGATTTTCCATTTGAACTTGGAGGTCTCAGACTGTCCTCTCCAGAAGGGTTTTTCCATTTGTCTGAACCCTGTCAGGGAAGTGTGTGTGTGTGTGTCCTGTGATAGTGGACACCAAGCTGGACAAGCCTCAGTACCCAGTGACAGACCACCTCTGCCCCCGCACCCCCCACACCATATCCCCACACTCCTCACCCTAATCTCAGCGTTGTATCCTCTGCGGCAGGCTTCATTTGTATGAAACAAGTGTTTTATGTACAGATGGGCATGTGGCCATGTTTCAATTAAAACATGTTCCACACATTTTGTCCGTACATCTAGTTCACATGAACGGTCAAATCTAATCTAGATAAAATAGATGGACACTGACAACCTTCTCAACAAGCG
>CM055744.1:15780066-15785066 GCA_029465975.1 Dallia pectoralis
AGTCATTGAAGCATTACATTTTATATGCCCCTTGAGATTTGCATTGTGTGTGTGTGTGTGTTAACCTTTAAGTTTCCTCTAACCTTTAATTACAGCACAGCTGATCTAGTTCCTTTTTTGCTGTGTTGGTCTGCTCAAGGTCACTGTACTATGCTGGCTCTCTATGCTGCATAACCACTGAATTAAATCATTAAAAAGACCTTAATTATCACTTAATTATTCCCACAATTCTCCCGGCTATTGTGTGTGTGTGTGTGCGTGCGTGCGTGCATGCGTGCGTGCGAGAGAGAGAGTGTGTGAGGGAGGAAGGCTGACACTCAGTGACGCGTAGAGTACAGATTAACTCTGCCTATGAAGTGAAATAGACCGAGTCAATGGAAACGCACACACACACACACACTCCCGCACACGCACACACATACACGTGCACACATATATCTGGTCAGTCCAAACGAGATGCTGTTGTTAAGGACTAATTTAAAAACTAAGTGACACATGTATTTAGGCCATTACTTGCTTGTTTTAATACACCCTATTCTAAAGAAGCTACCCAATTGTATTAGGAAAATGTCCCATCACAACCTTGGTCACTTCTCTACAACACACACACACACATGCCTCTGCTCATGCTGTTTCCCTGGTGATAAGTCAGACAGCCTATAAATACGAGTGGGTCTGTCTCACATCTGTCTCTGGGCTCTATGGCCAAGCCGTTTACATACCAGCTCTTTTAAGGGCGCAAAGATTTATGGGACGTCTCAAACCTCCCTACACCCCCAATGGCGTGGTACACACACACACACACACACACATGCCCATCTCAGTCCAGGTGTTTCTGGGGAACCGGTTCTGTTTTCCACGGCTTTAGAAGCATCTCCCCTTGAGGGAGAAACACTCCTGTTGGATCCTGCTCAAAGCATCGTACAAACCCTGTCACCTCTGTTACCCGACCAGCAGGAGGTGCCTTTATTTACCGGAGGTGTGTCTGTATCTGGGGTGTGTCTGTATCTGGGGTGTGTCTGCATCTTTGGGTGTGTCTGTATCTGGGGGGGTGTCTGTATCTGGGGCTGTGTCTGTATCAGGGGGTGTGTCTGTATCTGGGGGTGTGTCTCTATCTGGGGGTGTCTGCATCTTTGGGTGTGTCTGTATCTGGGGGTGTGTCTGAATCTGGAGTATACTTTGTGTCATGGCTGCTATTGCTTTGGTTTTCTTTCCAAGGTTTTTGACTTTTGTTGACTTTGTTTGTATCCCTCCCCCGTCTCTCCCCCTACCCCCTCCCTCACTCTCGCCCACTCCCTCCCTCCCACTCCCTCTTTACTCCTCTCTCTCCAGCTACAGGAGTATTACAAGAAGCAACAGGAGCAGCTCCATCTCCAGCTTCTGACTCAGCAGCAGCAGGCGGGTAAACAGGCAGCCAAAGAGGTGAGAGTCGTAGGAAGGCTGTTATCAAACAGTCAGTCAGGTAGAATGTAGGCCACCCGGAGGTGAAGTGCTGACTTACACAGAGTTGGAACTGGGCCACGGGCACCTCCTTTACCCTCATTGACGTCTCCTCATCCTGGTATCATTCTCTGCTCGTCTGCTTCCTGTTTTCTATGTGTTTTATTCAAATTAATAGTTTGAGCTACAGATAACAAAACAGGAACGTATGTAGTATAAAGACATTTTATATATATATTTTATATCTTTTTGACTTCTAGTTTTGGTTTGATGGTTAATGGTTCCATTTCGTTTGGTCTTGCAGGATATTTTCTATATGACTTAGTTGAGTTAAGCCTATTCTGACATAAATGTGGAAGAGGACCTTTAATTAATCTGTATACTATTTTAATAAATATACCAAGTATTAAAACAAAGAGATAAAGAGAAGATAAAGAGGAGAGAGAGAGAGCAGAGAGGAGAGAGAGATGAAGAAGCAGGTACGAAGCACGAGACTTGTTTCCTGACAGCTCACAGACTCAAGAGACCATTGTGGGAATTGCATGAGGAAGTTCGACCTAGATCTTTCCAGCTTTCTCCCCCATCCCCCCTCTCTCCTCCCCCGTCTCTCGTCCCAGTGGACTCCTCTCTCCCCCTTGCCCACAGTGTTCGGACAACTCAGCCGTGACCAAAGCAAACCAGTTGTGGTTGACTTGCATGTAGCGACTGATGCTGGTTTTATTCTGTTGCTGTCGGATTCTCCGGTTTTGTTTTCCCCGTATCAACGAGACAAGTGCAAACACTGGTCACGCAGACACCACACACACACACCACACACACACACACACACACACACACACACACACACACACACACACACACACACACACACAGTCACACCAACGTTGTATTATGGTTCAGTACCCTCACTGTTGTGGGCATACATGCTCCCCTGAGAAACGGCTAAAGCTCTGTCTGCTCTTCACTCTAACTCACTTCCTTCCAGTCATCAGTAGTCCAACTCAAAACTATTTATAAGGACTTCTGGGCTCCAGTCCTGCTGGTTAGGGAATGGGACTAGGGGATCAGGGAATGGGACTAGGGGATCAGGGAATGGGACTAGGAGATCAGGGAATGGGACTAGGAGATCAGGGAATGGGACTAGTGGATCAGGGAATGGGACTAAATGATCAGGGAAGAGGACTAGAGGATCAGGGAATGGGACTAGGGGATCAGGGAATGGGACTAGGGGATCAGGGAATGGGACTAGGGGATCAGGGAATGGGACTAGGAGATCAGGGAATGGGACTAGGAGATCAGGGAATGGGACTAGGGGATCAGGGAATGGGACTAAATGATCAGGGAAGAGGACTAGAGGATCAGGGAATGGGACTAGGGGATCAGGGAATGGGACTAGGGGATCAGGGAATGGGACTAGGGGATCAGGGAATGGGACTAGGGGATCAGGGAATGGGACTAGGGGATCAGGGAATGGGACTAGGGGATCAGGGAATGGGACTAGGAGATCAGGGAATGGGACTAGGAGATCAGGGAATGGGACTAGGGGATCAGGGAATGGGACTAAATGATCAGGGAAGAGGACTAGAGGATCAGGGAATGGGACTAGGGGATCAGGGAATGGGACTAGGGGATCAGGGAATGGGACTAGGGGATCAGGGAATGGGACTAGGGGATCAGGGAATGGGACTAGGGGATCAGGGAATGGGACTAGGGGATCAGGGAATGGGACTAGGGGATCAGGGAATGGGACTAGGTGAAGTTTATATGGTATGAATACTGTACATAGGATTACTCAATCTCTCCTTTACTTGAGTCATTGAGATGAATGTGTGTATTAATAATTGATAGATGGGATTAAATGAACAAAAGCTCTCAGGGTTTTTGTTGGTCACTCAACGGAGGGAAAGAAGGATGGAGAGAGAAAGAGGAAAAAATGGAAAATCTCTCCCCTGTGACTTTTTGAGTGTTTGTGCATCGATGACTGTGACCTGCTCACCCTGCCTCTATTTCTGATTGTACTGCTCACTGTTATTTGGATGGATGTGTGTGTGTGTGTGTGTGTGTGTGTGTGTGTGTGTGTGTGTGTGTGTGTGTGTGTGTGTGTGTGTGTGTGTGTGTGTGTGTGTGTGTGTGTGTGTGTGTGTGTGTGTGTGTGTGTGTGTGTGTGTGTGTGTGTGTGTGTGTGTGTGTGTGTATTTGCATGTGACTTGTGCATTGGGACTGGTCAGAAGTCAGCTTAATGAAGTGACTGTCTGTCACACTTGACGTGTAAGACTGGCTGTGTGTGTGTGTGTTTCTGAGTGTGTGTGTGTGTCTGTTTGTGACTGGCAGGCTCAGACAGTGTGTGATGTGCTCATAAATCACGTTGACAGCCTGTTACTGCGCTAGCTTTGGCCACTCAGCCGCAGCTAATGTATACAGAACACACACACAATGTGTTAAAAGAACTACTAGCATGTCTCTGGGGAGGTGGGGTGGACAAGAGATGGACGAGAGAGAGATGGACGAGAGATGGACGAGAGATGGACGAGAGATGGACGAGAGATGGACGAGAGATGGACGAGAGATGGACAAGAGATGGACGAGAGAGAGATGGACGAGAGATGGACGAGAGATGGACGAGAGATGGACGAGAGATGGACGAGAGATGGACAAGAGATGGACGAGAGATGGACGAGAGACGGACAGAGAGACGGACAGAGAGATGGACCAGAGATGGACGAGAGACGGACGAGAGGCGGACGAGAGATGGACGAGAGATGGACGAGAGATGGACGAGAGACGGACCAGAGATGGACCAAATAATAGATGGACCAAATTGTGAGAGAGAGAGTGAAGTGGACAGCTTTTAATTCAGTTATTGTTTGGGTTAGTAGGGATATATAAGAGGATAGAGAGGGAGAGAGAGAGGGAGGGGTTTCAGACGGTGAAGGAAAGTCTAAGAAGGTAGTTGTGCAAGAAGTCAAAAGAACAAACGATGTCACATTGAATCTGAAGGGTCAGACCAGTCCTTTCTCTTTCCGGTCTGGAGAAAACCCATGTTGTGTTGACACAGTGACCTTCTGGTTGCCTCCTTACACACACACAGACACACACACACACCCTACCTCTCCAGACACCCAGTCTGGCAGGAAGTGACCCTATGTCCTTCCTGTGCGTTCCTCCTGTCTGTTCAAAGACTCACCGGCCTCAAATCGCTCTTCGATAGGAAACAGAGAATGTATTTATTTACTCTTTCTCACTTACTCACTATTTCCGTCTCTCCCAGTCTCTCTCTGTCTCACTGTCTAACTCCTCTCTCTCTGTCTCACTGTCTCACTCCTCTCTCTCTGTCTCACTGTCTCACTCCTCTCTCTCTGTCTCACTGTCTCACTCCCCTCTCTCTTTCTAACTCCTCTCTCTCTGTCTCTCTCTCCTTCCCCCTCAGCCTCTCTTGGTCTCGCTGTTATCTGAGGGAGATAAGGGCCATCTCTCTGGGGGGACATCAAACAGTGTAACGCAGGCTAGGACTGGCACCAACAGGGAAACTGGGAAGGGGGACATTTATCACCGCTACACCC
>CM055744.1:15790066-15800066 GCA_029465975.1 Dallia pectoralis
CATCTCTGGGTTCTCCTCACACTGTTTGGGATCCATCTGCACTCATCTCTGGGTTCTCCTCACACTGTTTGGGGTCCATCTGCACTGATCTCTGGGTTCTCCTCACACTGTTTGGGATCCATCTGCACTCATCTCTGGGTTCTCCTCACACTGTTTGGGGTCCATCTGCACTCATCTCTGGGTTCTCCTCACACTGTTTGGGGTCCATCTGCACTCATCTCTGGGTTCTCCTCACACTGTTTGGGATCCATCTACACTCATCTCTGGGTTCTCCTCACACTGTTGGGGGTCCATCTGCACTCATCTCTGGGTTCTCCTCACACTGTTTGGGATCCATCTACACTCATCTCTGGGTTCTCAACACACTGTTTGGGATCCATCTACACTCATCTCTGGGTTCTCCTCACACTGTTTGGGGTCCATCTGCACTCATCTCTGGGTTCTCCTCACACTGTTTGGGATCCATCTACACTCATCTCTGGGTTCTCCTCACACTGTTTGGGGTCCATCTGCACTCATCTCTGGGTTCTCCTCACACTGTTTGGGATCCATCTACACTCATCTCTGGGTTCTCCTCACACTGTTTGGGATCCATCTACACTCATCTCTGGGTTCTCCTCACACTGTTTGGGGTCCATCTGTACTCATCTCTGTGTTCTCCTCCTTCTGTGTTTCAGAGCAAGACTCTTTGAATGGATCTCCTCCTTCAGCAAGGCAGACCTTGGAGATGAACATCTCACGCCTTACTCCAAAGGCGGCCCACTATCTAGCAGCCAGTACGTATTGCGCGCGCACACACACACACACACACACCAAGAAACAGGATGGGCGCTCTGTGTAGGGAAGTAAAAGCTAACAATAGCTTAGTGCTAATGTCCAGTTCAGTTTGGCTGGCCCATGCTATCGGTATGCTGTCATGCTAGCAGGGAGAGAGCCTTACAGTAGCCTGCTACAGGACAGCTAATACATGGCTGATGTGAACGCTTGTGTGGTTGCCAGTAGTTTGTAATGTCTGCCGGCTGAGCAGAGTCAACCACATCCAACACACACACACACACACACATAGAAACACACACACGACCACTGTCAGCACATCTGGCCAGGGAGAAGAACAGGGGAGTGTGCTGGTCTTTGTGATGGGCCAATCTGTGAGAGGAATGGTTTCATGTTAGACAACCCTTTGGTGTGGATCTAGGAGTAGGTTCAACAGCCTAACACACATGCACACACGCACACACACACACAAGCTGCTGTTCCAGATCGTGTGTCTCAAGAAGGTGGTAGATTGAATGTAAATATACAGTGAGCTCTCCGTCAGTGTGTTATGCAGCAGAGCAGCCCAGGCCAAAGCACATCTGGAGAACAGCCTGTAGTATGCAAACTGATTACTGGTCTCTCACACACACACACACACACAAACACACACGCACACACACTGCCTGTGGACCGCTGTCACTAGCCTGGACCGGGCCCAAAACAGTCAGCATCCTCGAGCCATATACACACACACACACACACACACACTGTCTCACCACAACAGAGCCCGCGGCCACGACTCAGAACAACCTCCACTGGACTGATGAGACCGCCACCGCTGTTCTCCAATTAGACAGGCCGTGTGGGTTTCTGATTGGTTCACATCCAGTGTGGGCGGGCAGAGAATGTAAAGTGAGAGATAGGGCGAAAGTGAATGAGTGAGTGAGGGAGAGAGAGAGAGGGTTTGATGGAGAGAGAGAGGGAGGGAGAGAGAGATGGAGAGAGAGAGATGGAGAGAGAGAGGGAGAGATGGAGAGAGAGAGAGGGAGAGAGAGATGGAGAGAGATGGAGAGATGGAGAGAGAGAGAGAGATGGATGGGGAAATTGGTGACGTGTGACCTCACTCTGTATGTTTGGACACGGAGGTGTGCTGGATACATGGCTGTGTTGGTGTGAGCGTCTCATTGGCTGTGTTGGGTATTTGGTGACCTTTGACCTTTGATCTCTCCCTCAGTCATGAAGAACACGCTGGTTCCCATCCTCTCTATGGACATGGGGAGTGTAAATGGCCTGGGTGTGAGGCTCTGTGTGAAGACATGGGACAGTTCATCAAGTGAGTAACACCCTAAACCTTTCTCCTCCTTCACCAGCCCTCAGTAGCCCTCAGCCAATAGAGCGCTGTGGTTTACAGGCAGTCACTAGACCTCAGCCAATAGAGCGCTGTGGTTTACAGGCAGTCAGCCAGCCATAGAGCGCTGTGGTTTGTGGTTTACAGGCAGTCACTAGACAGCCAATCACTCACTAGACCCTCAGACGCTGTGGTTTAGGCCAAGCCAGAGCGCTGTGGTTTAGCAGGCAGGCAGTCACTAGACCTCAGCCAATAGAGCGCTGTGGTTTACAGGCAGTCAGCCTCAGCCATAGAGCGCTGTGGTTTACAGGCAGTCACTAGACGCTCAGCCACTAGAGCGCTGTGGTTTACAGGCAGTCACTAGACCTCAGCCAATAGAGCGCTGTGGTTTACAGGCAGTCACTAGCCCTCAGCCAATAGAGCGCTGTGGTTTACAGGCAGTCACTAGCCCTCAGCCAATAGAGCGCTGTGGTTTACAGGCAGTCACTAGCCCTCAGCCAATAGAGCGCTGTGGTTTCCAAACTGTCAGTATTTCTAACATGTCTTACTTTTACAGCGAGGAATATGGACAGCAGCTGTCCCACTGGTTGTTAGTGCTATTATTATTCAACCCAGACACTTACCACCAGTACACAGTTAGTAAACATCAGTCTGTAAAACAGTCAGTCAGTCTTTGAAGTGTTCTACAGCCGTACTTGAACAATGAATCAGTTGCTATTGGTTACATCAGGCTCCTTGGAGAATGGTAGTGTTCTGTTAATGTGTAAATCGCTATGATTCAACTGCTCTGTCCCTCTGCCTGTCTGTCCCTCTGTCTGTCTGTCTCTCTGTCTGTCTGTCTCTCTGTCCCCCTGTCTGTCCCCCTGTCTCTCTGTCTCCCTGTCTGTCCCCCTGTCTCTCTGTCTCCCTGTCTGTCCCTCTCTCTCTGTCTCCCTGTCTGTCCCCCTGTCTCTCTGTCTCCCTGTCTGTCCCCCTGTCTCTCTGTCTCCCTGTCTGTCTGTGCGTCTGTCATCCTTATATCCTTGTATCAAGACGCTGGTTTTGATTTATTCGATATTGATGGCAATAGGTATTGTGCTGCCAGATATGTGGTGGACATCACTGAGAGGGTATTTTAATGCTTCCAGTTAGTGTGGTTGTGTTACCTGTCTGTCTTCAATCCCTCCCATCTCTACCTGATTACTGTTGTTCTCCCAGAGTTCCTTGCTCTGAAGGGTCAAGCAAATTGTTTCCACGCTTCGTTAGCGGTTTACTTAATTAGCTCGTTCACAATCCCAGCTCTGTGTCTCCAAAGCGCTAGCAGAGACATCAAAAAGCCGTTCCCTTCACATCCATCTCCCCTGCTTCCCTCGCGCCTCTCTTGTCTGTTTGCCAGTTTGGAGTCTTTAGGGGGTGAGTTGTGAAGCGGAGGGGGGCAGCAGGGAGAGAGATCAGTGTGTGTGTGTGTGTGTGTGTGTGTGTGTGTGTTTGGGCTCAGTGGTGGGAATCTGGGGTGAAACATCTAAGGCTGGTGTAAACAGTCAGTTGTCACTATTTGTTAGAATGATGACAGTACGCAGCATCATGCCCCTAGTAGGATCCCAGTCACACACACACCCCGATCGACTGACACCCGGATCGACTGACACCCCGGATCACCCCGATCGACTGACACCCCGAAACCTTCACTGACAACAGCTTCAGGACAGACCACCTGATGGGAATACATATGTCAAACATAGGATAAACCCTTTAACTAACCAACGCCTAACCAATTTATGTCTCTGTAAAGGAGAGAAAAACATGGCATGACACACACACACACACAGAGAGACGGGGGTGTGTTGCAAGATGATGGCAGCAAATAGTCAGATCAAAGCCAGAGGCGGGCTGGGAAAGTTAGGAGACGAAAGCTGTTGTTTGGTATATCATTTCACACAGCCTCGGGGTACATCTAGAGAGAAAGAGAGAGTGAGAGAAAGAAAGGATAGAATGAGAGATAATAAGAGAAATGAAGAGATGAGAGAGAGAGAGAGAAAGAAAGACTATAAAAGATAATACTGGCAGGCCAACCCCCAAACCCCTCCAGTCTTCGTCAGTCGTGGCTCAGGGCAGAAGGAGATGAGGAGAAGAAACCAGAGGAGACTTCTGTTTCCACCTCTCTCTTCTGATCTCCGCTCTAGCTTTGTCTCCCCCCTCTTCATATTTATTCTCTTTTATTCATTCTCCCCTCTATCCTCTTCCCCTCTCTTGTCCTCATTTTTTGTACAGAGGCATTCAGCGTCCCTCTCTGTCAGTCTGCCTGCTCTGGCCCTCTGCTGGCAGACTGAGGGCTGTGTCTAATGTGGCCCTGTCTCAGAGGGCAGAGCTGTAAACACACACACATATTGTCCTGCTACTGTTTATGGCAAGGTCACAGGGAGGGAGAGAGATGGAAAGAGGGTGGAGAAGAGAGGGACAGGAGGAGAAGAGAGGGGAGGAGGAGAAGGGAGGGGCAGGAGGAGAAGGGAGGGGCAGGAGGAGAAGAGAGGGGAGGAGGAGAAGGGAGGGGCAGGAGGAGAAGAGAGGGGAGGAGGAGAAGGGAGGGGCATGAGGAGAAGAGAGGGGCAGGAGGAGAAGAGAGGGGCAGGAGGAGAAGGGAGGGGCAGGAGGAGAAGAGAGGGGAGGAGGAGAAGAGAGGGGAGGAGGAGAAGAGGGGGCAGGAGGAGAAGAGAGGGGCAGGAGGAGAAGAGAGGGGCAGGAGGAGAAGAGAGGGGCAGGAGGAGAAGAGAGGGGCAGGAGGAGAAGAGGGGGAGGAGGAGGAGGGGGAGAGGAGAAGGGAGGGGCAGGAGGAGAAGGGAGGGGCAGGAGGAGAAGGGAGGGGCAGGAGGAGAAGAGGGGGGAGGAGGAGAAGAGAGGGGAGGAGGAGAAGAGAGGGGCAGGAGGAGAAGAGAGGGGCAGGAGGAGAAGAGAGGGGCAGGAGGAGAAGAGAGGGGCAGGAGGAGAAGAGAGAGGAGGAGGAGAAGGGAGGGGCAGGGGGAGAAGGGAGGGGCAGGAGGAGAGGAGAGGGGCAGGAGGAGAAGAGAGGGGCAGGAGGAGAAGAGAGGGGCAGGAGGAGAAGAGAGGGGAGGAGGAGAAGGGAGGGGCAGGAGGAGAAGGGAGGGGAGGAGGAGAAGAGAGGGGAGGAGGAGAAGAGAGGGGAGGAGGAGAAGGGAGGGGCAGGAAGAGAAGAGAGGGGCAGGAGGAGAAGAGAGGGGCAGGAGGAGAAGAGAGGGGAGGAGGAGAAGAGAGGGGCAGGAGGAGAAGAGAGGGGCAGGAGGAGAAGAGAGGGCAGGAAGAGAAGGGAGGGGCAGGAGGAGAAGGGAGGGGCAGGAGGAGAAGAGAGGGGAGGAGGAGAAGGGAGGGGCAGGAGGAGAAGGGAGGGGCAGGAGGAGAAGAGAGGGGCAGGAGGAGAAGAGAGGGGCAGGAGGAGAAGAGAGGGGAGGAGGAGAAGGGAGGGGCAGGAGGAGAAGGGAGGGGAGGAGGAGAAGAGAGGGGAGGAGGAGAAGAGAGGGGCAGGAAGAGAAGAGAGGGGCAGGAGGAGAAGAGAGGGGCAGGAGGAGAAGAGAGGGGCAGGAGGAGAAGAGAGGGGAGGAGGAAGGGAGGGGCAGGAAGAGAAGAGAGGGGCAGGAGGAGAAGAGAGGGCAGGAAGAGAAGAGGGGGAGGAGGAGAAGGGAGGGGCAGGAGGAGAAGAGAGGGGAGGAGGAGAAGGGAGGGGCAGGAGGAGAAGAGAGGAGGAGAAGGGAGGGGAGGAGGAGAAGGCAGGGGCAGGAGGAGAAGAGAGGGGAGGAGGAGAAGAGAGGGGCAGGAGGAGAAGAGAGGGGGCAGGAGGAGAAGAGAGGGGCAGGAGGAGAAGGGAGGGGCAAGAGGAGAAGAGGGGGCAGGAGGAGAAGAGAGGGGCAGGAGGAGAAGGGAGGGGCAGGAAGAGAAGAGAGGGGCAGGAGGAGAAGAGAGGGGAGGAGGGGAGGGGAGGAGGAGAAGGGAGGGGCAGGAGGAGAAGAGAGGGGAGGAGGAGAAGAGAGGGGCAGGAGTACATGTATAACTTTATAGTACCGGTATGTATGTATGTATGTATGTATGTATGTATGTATGTATGTATGTATGTATGTTATGCTTTTGATAAAGATCAGATATTCTTGGTTCCTCCCACAGAGGAAAAAACAGCTCTACGATTTAGACACCGCACACCGAAAACACACACACACACACACACACACAGGTGTGTATCAACAGTTAGTCAGAGATGAGGCTCTTCTTCTGTGTCTCTAATAACATATGAGCTCATATTTAGGTGTTCTTACATGCTGACAGTTTATGTTGTAAAGAGCAGGACACACACAGTTGGCTTTTGTACTAAAGAAATAAGCCGATAAAACAGTGACCCATTGTATTTAGTGGATCCTCTATTCTGTAGACTGCGTGTTTGTTTTGTTTAACACACAGTTCAACAGAGACACTTTCACCGTCTGATTTGGTTACATTTCGTTTCTTCTGTGAGAAAAGAAATCTGGTTTATACTCTGGTTCGTCCCAAACCACCAGTGTTTGTGTTTCCGTGCGCATCTGTCTGTAGGTCTGTGTATGTGTGTATGTGTGTGTGTGTGTTAGAGTGTTTCTGGGCGTATAGGGATGTGTGTTCGTGTGTACTGGAGTGTGTCTGTAATAGGAGTGTAAAGTCCTCTGGTCTCTTGAAAGGGAAAATAAAAGACCATGTATAACCACATGAATATGAATATTTGTTTACATGAAGTCATTGTTGGCCAAGGCTACGTAAACTAGAGCTGTGGTGTCTACTGGAACTTACACACTGTTCCTACTGGCTTCTCGAATTCACACACACACGCACACATACATATACTGTATATAGACGCAAATACATACATACACACACACAAAAACAATCAAACACAATCCCTCTAACACAATCAAAGTGGAAAATCTGGTGTAATATAGAATATGTGTGATCCAGAAGAAAGTAATTTCATTAAAATGCTTTGCGTAGGTTGTAATGGCTATAACTTGTGTTCCGTCTCTCTCTTTTTCACTCTCACTTTCACTCTCTCTGTATATTTCACTCACTCTCTCTTTCTCTCTCTCTCTCTCTCTCTCTCTCACAGACATCTGAATAATGAACATGCTCTGGATGACCGCAGTACAGCCCAGTGCCGGGTGCAGATGCAGGTGGTCCAACAGCTGGAGATACAGGTTGGAAACACACACACACACACACAGTCTCTGTGACAGTAGCTTGTCTGGACCAGGGTGGAGGTTTAGAGAAAGCACCAGAGCTTGTAATTTGAAAGAGGAAACCTGCCATCACAGGCCCTAATTATAAAGCTCCCAGTTCAGTCCATCTGTACTGGCAGCTTACTGGTGGAGACCAGGGAGGGGGGCGGAGACAAACCCAGCCCCCTCCGTAATGTAACCAATCAAATGACTGCACCGGACCACAGAGAAGCATCATTATCTTTAAGACCCAGGACGTCAGAGAACAAACAACACCATGACGAGTGTGTTTGTGTTTCAACCTCCTCCCTACGAGCCTGACACACTCCAGCTCCACTCCCAGCTGTACGCACGCACACACACACAAGCCTCCTAAATAGTCCTAAACCAACCCGTGTAGGTGACCCCTGTGTGTTGGTTTCGGTGGGGTCAAGGCTAGCCGTGTTCCAGGCTCTCGTGCTAAACAGCATTTAGCCGACGCCTGAAGCCTCCGCGGGGGAACACAAAGTGACATGGAGGCCGGGCTGTCACATCACATCAGGCCTGTCATCCTCCCAGTATCCTGGTGTCTCAGCCTGGTGTCTCAGCCTGGCTCAGCCCTCACTCCACTCACCACGCTGGCCTCATTCAGCCAGCTTCACCAGGCCTCTGTCTCTGTCAGGAACACACACTCTACTGGTCCATAGCCCCTGGCTAGCTGGCTGGCTGTCTGGCTGTCTGCCTGGCTTGGCTGTCTCTCAGCTAAGAGCCAGTGTAGTGTTTCCACAGGCTACGGGAGGATACACACACATAAACACACACATCCGTCTCCACAGGCTGTATCACTGTGGCTCCCGCTAAACGGCAGTTAGCATCGGCAAATGAGGACGAATGTGATTGCCGGTTAGAGTGTGTGCATGTGCATTATTAGTGTGTGTGTGTAAGGGTGGGTGGAGGAGCCCAGAGACACACAGCCCAGAGACACACAGCCCAGAGACACACAGCCCAGAGACACACAGCCCAGAGACACACAGCCCAGAGACACAGCCCAGCCCAGAGACACACAGCCCAGAGACACACAGCCCAGAGACACACAGCCCAGAGACACACAGCCCAGAGACAGACAGCCCAGAGACACACAGCCCAGAGACACACAGCCCAGAGACACACAGCCCAGAGACACACAGCCCAGAGACACACAGCCCAGAGACACACAGCCCAGCCCAGACACACAGCCCAGAGACACACAGCCCAGAGACACACAGCCCAGAGACACACAGCCCAGAGACACACAGCCCAGAGACACACAGCCCAGAGACACACAGCCCAGAGACACACAGCCCAGAGACACACAGCCCAGAGACACACAGCCCAGACACACAGCCCAGAGACACACAGCCCAGAGACACACAGCCCAGAGACACACAGCCCAGAGACACACAGCCCAGAGACACACAGCCCAGAGACACACAGCCCAGAGACACACAGCCCAGAGACACACAGCCCAGAGACACACAGCCCAGAGACACACAGCCCAGAGACACACAGCCCAGAGACACACAGCCCAGAGACACACAGCCCAGAGACACACAGCCCAGAGACACACAGCCCAGAGACACACAGCCCAGAGACACACAGCCCAGAGACACACAGCCCAGAGACACACAGCCCAGAGACACACAGCCCAGAGACACACAGCCCAGAGACACACAGCCCAGAGACACACAGCCCAGAGACACACAGCCCAGAGACACACAGCCCAGAGACACACAGCCCAACGACACACTGCCCAGAGACACACAGCCCAGAGACACAGCCCAGAGACACACAGCCCAGAGACACACAGCCCAGAGACACACAGCCCAGAGACACACAGCCCAGAGACACACAGCCCAGAGACACACAGCCCAGAGACACACAGCCCAGAGACACACAGCCACTCACACACTAAATGATACAGGGATGCATCTTTCTCTCCCACCAGCAGCCATTACTGGACACTGTGCTCTAAATTTCTGTTTACTGGAAGGACGATGCTGTGACACTGATGTGTCCTGACAAGATATAAAGTGTTAGAAGCGTTCAGTCTAGGAGACGGTCCATTTCTGACGTGTGTGTGTGTGTGTGTGTGTGTGCGTGTGCGTGCATGTGTGCCTGTGTGTGTGTGGTGAACTGGGCCTGTAGCAGTGGAGTTAGATCTCCTACCAGGTTCTCCTCTATGACAACAGCAGCCATTGACTCGCAGCGTTAAACAGTTCTGACGTGTGTGTGTGTGTGTGTTCCTCAGCTGGCCAAGGAGAGCGAGAGACTGCAGGCCATGATGACCCACCTGCACATGCGTCCGTCGGAGCCAAAGCCTTTCAACCAACCTGTGAGTACTTGACCTCTCACCTCTGACCCCTCACCTTTGTACGGTAGCAGGTGCTAGTTTCTTCATGACCTTTGGGACATGTAACTCTACATATGAGCCTCATGTAATCACATATGTCCCGATGCTTAATCTGGAGAATGCCGTGACCTTGGCTGTATGGCAGTTATAATGACAGAACCTCTGGGTCAGGACAGGACGAGTTCTGTTACGTTGAGCTGTGTCAGGGCAGGGCAGACTGGCTGACTGGCTGGCTGACTGGCTGACTGGCTGGTTGACAGACTGGCTGGCAGAGGCATGCTTGTTATTAGGTATCTAATGAATATG
>CM055744.1:15805066-15843215 GCA_029465975.1 Dallia pectoralis
ACGAGATTTTAACTTCACGGTCCAAAGGTCTGCACAAAGACTCTGCACTCTCGGTCTGGGACTCCAGGTCCAGTTTATGGAGCCAGTTTTTGGGTCATTCTTCTAGGCTCACTTTTCATGTGTGTACACCATAGAGATACACGTTTCTCATTCGGATGACCTCATCACCAGATGGGCACGGAGGGAAAACACGGCTGTGCCACATCAACATGTTGAGGCCATACTTTTCATTTTTCAATCAGATGGAGAAGTGAGTGGAAACCGATCGTCATTCTCTGGCTGTTGCCATTGGCGTCATAGTTGACTCTGTTTTTCCGCCAGACAGCGAGGAATTCCCAATATTCCCTATGTCCATGGTGGGCTTAAGTTACTCTGAGATTCGGAGAAACCTTTTTGGAACACTTGTCTTCAAAGAAAAAAAAAGATATTGCTGTATTTGCTTTAGAAATATTTACCAATTTCAGAGATATGCAATAATGCAAGATAACAAAGTTGGAAACTCAGACCCAATCAAACATTGATCAAGCCAATTTGGTGAATCCTGAAAAGAGATAAACATTCTGTTACGGTGGGGTTGGGCACTCAATATTGCAGAAAATATCAATAGTCTGTCCTAGCCTCACATCCCCAGACCAGATTGATGGTTGTTTTGTTTGGGTCAAGGCTTGCTCAGTTAGCAACTTTGATTTGCTGCCATCTTTTGCCTTTCCTCCTGCTGGTTTTATTTGTATTTTTTGCAATGTATTTGCATTATCTTTGCTGGTGCGTCAGAGGCACGTTATTCTATGTGGTTAGGAAGATTCAAAATTGTTTTTGAAGGATGTGGTAGTGTTTAGTTTCGCATGGTCAAGACACCTGCAACAGATGTGTAGTCTGTATAAATAGTAAGCATCTGCCAGTTTACTTGTCATAAAGTAATATCACCGAAGAACACTGAAGTACTTCGTAAAATGGTATATTTCAAGTACAAGGCTGACAAGTCATTGCAAAAAGAAGCCATAAATACTTTTTTTGCCAGTGAACTACAGGATGTTTGCTAAGGCCAGCTACAAACTGGCATTCCAACAGCTGTTAAGAGTTTCTTATGCGTCTTTTCAGAAGATAAAGGCCTTGTTGGTTGCGGCACTAGTCCTTGCTGCTCTAGAATCTCACCATTCCTTTGCTTTTTACACTGATTGTTGCAGTCGCTAGGGGCTGTTCTGACACTAAATGAAGATGCCCAGATCCAAGCTCAGGTGGGGTATTCATTTTTTCATTGTTTTCTTATACTGGAGCTGTATTCTACCGGATGTTTCTCTCAAGATCTGACGTGATCAGGGATATTTTAATGGAAGATTGCGTCTTCAGTGTTGCCATTTACTGAGATTTTGTCAATTGATTTAGCAGAGTGCAAACTGGGTTCAGTGCTTTAATGGCACATTTCCATGTTAGGTCGGGACTCAAGCAGAGAGAATTGGAATTAGATACACTTGCAAACAAATAAGGAGATGGTTCATCTACAGAGTTTTGCGTAGCTAAATCGGTTTCCATAGAAATACGCACAGCAGACAAAGAGAAACAAGGAGAAAATGTGAAAAGGAAAATGTGTGAAATGTAAACACTTAAATGCTAGTTATATCTATTTTATTTTTAAATACTCGTTAGACGTTAACACTTCGATCATTTATGATGCATTCACATATACGTGTGTATAAATACCGGCTCGTTAGCCTGCTCGTTAGCCAAGCAGCAGGTCATGCAACATAATGTACGTGGTATGTTTTTAGCGCCAGATGTGGTGGTTGAAGCGTCTTAGAAAATATCAGACCTCCCGTGACATTCCCGGAACATTCGCGCAAGTCCGAGTCCGCTCAGATTTATTGAGAACGGCGTGAGAAGCAAAATATTTAGTCAGCGGCAGTTTTACAGGCGTAAACACCCTCATTCAAGCTGACAGAAAGGCCACAAATACTGAAATAATCACTTTATAACAGTGGTCTGCAGTGGGTGGAGTCAAAACAATACTAGATGCGCATTCCTTAATGGATTGGCCTGTGAGTGTCTGTATTTACACACATAGATGGAGGTTTTTATAGAGCATCATTTGATTTCCTAAGTCATTTGCCATCCCTTCACACCAACACACAGCAATCCTGAAGCCTCAGAAGCCTTATTGTCTTGTACGTGTGAATAACGGCACATCTGCCTCTCACCACCCCGGCAGAGGCAGGAGGAGGTCAAGAACCTGCCGTCCACACCAGTTCCCGGAAACATTTGTATGTTGCCGTCTGGTGGTGGCCAATCAGAGACGGCGTGCAGGGTTTGTGCCAACCCAGCAGCAACCTGTTACGACCGCGATACAAGATCTGAGGATTATTTGGAATTAGTAAAGACTCCAACAAAATAATGATTTATGTATGTGCCAACACTCGCAATAAAAAAATGGTAGACAAATTACAGTATATATACTGTAATTATATGTATTCATTATGTGATCATGTCAATAAAATGTTGATTGCATTGTATTTTTACACTATTTTTCCCTGAATGTCGAGTGCAAAACGACAACAAACTGCTCTCATCCTAATTATTTTTCCTGAAGTAGCTAATCGTTAGCAAATGCTTCCTCATCTCCATGGGCACTAGCTAATGCAAAAATGTCATGACTTGTAAATACATTGCAATCAACATGTTATTAACACGATCGCATGCACATAATGCTTGTGCATTTGATAAATTATGTATATGAATTGTTGCATTTTTTTATCAAGCTTAGAAAAACGATTACAGATCATAACAGCCTGAAACTGTACCCCAGATGATATAGAATCTGGTGTTCTTCAGAGACCTGACATCTTCTCTTGATGCCGCGATTTTGGGCACTCTGTCTGCCGCCTGTAAAAAAGAAATCTTTCAAATGAACTGATCCACAGCAGACGGTTACCTTATTCAGGCTGAACGGACTTTTATGGTCATTGTAAAGCAATTGTGCAGTGGCCATCTACAGTCTACACACGCTTACTGAATATGCAGCTGTTATCCATGCGAGGGCCGAAATGAAGACAAAGCTTGTTAGACCTTTTTCTAACCCGCCGTAAGATCTAGTAACTAACAATATTTAATTAGGAAACAATAGCATAATAACTGTGAAAAACATTAGATGGTCAATAACTGTCAATGCCTTGGTTGCATTGAATTTCAGTTGGTTTAGTTGTACATGATTTGGAATGCGTTTGAATACAAACACAGTTACATCCACCAGTATGAAGGTTGTGCATTCTTAAGGCCCACGTGCACTCTTAAGGCCCACGTGCACTCGTAAGGCTCACGTGCACTCCCATGACACCTTGGCTGCAGGGCACGTTGAATAATTTCTCTCCAGTCGAACGTGGGCTGCTGGCATACTGTCAGTGTTTCAGTGTGACAAGTAAAATGTTACTCTTGGACAAAGAGAGAGTCGCAATCTCTTGACCAATCACAGTATGCCAATGTAAGCACAACCGAAGAAAGATTGAAAATAAATAATGTCCGCTTACTGCCAAAATCTTTCTCGCTAAAGCCCTTACCCACCTCAAAAAAACAAATCCACAAGTACACAATACTGATAGTAGATACTTTCAAGTGGATGTATAAATTAACCTTAATTCAAACGAGGCATTTGTTTATCCACTAAATATTTTTGGTTACAAGCTCTTCTTAACGGGGTCAAACAGAATTTGTCATTTTTTTTATTTTACAAAAAAGCAGCATTTTCCTATACGCATATTTCAAAAAAGTCTGAATATATATGCGTATTTATTTTCTGATGATATACTTTTATATACAGTACGGTTTGACGTTATGGGACATTTCTTTTGCATGAATAGGAAACCTGATTACAATTCATTTTTAGTGTTTGTTAGTTGCTGGCCTGGAACAACTTATAAGCACTTTAGTTGAAATGAAAGATGAAAATCCTTCAGGGGTCTTTTGTCCTTATTGACCTTTAACAAGCCTGAGTCAGTTTTTATTTAAGTACAATTCTGCTGGTTAATCACACATCATAAAGAAATATTTGTGCTGCTTATTCAATACATTTTTACAACAATTCAACTCAAAGTATTGCACTGACAAAACCTAAAATGTATTGGCTCAGCTCATATAACATAGCTCTTTTATGTCTTAAATTTTGTCATATCATTATGTCTTTTAAATTAACTTTTGATGTTACTTCAATAATTGTGTAGTGGATGTTCCATACTTCTTAAATGATTAGCCCCAATTACTAATTTCAGTCCATTTTAGCAGCTCATTTCATATTATAGAATAGTCTTCTGTGCAACCGTATTTAAATCTGTTCAACGTGACCAATTTAAATAGCAATTCTTACTACTATTTAACAAATATATTTAAATAATGCTTTCAATATTGTGTAAAATAATCAAAATACTATATATATATATATATATATATATATATATACAAATACAATTACAAATATATTTCCTTAACAACCAATAATAAAATATGTTTTAATAAATCTTTATGACGTATGCTTTACAACCACTTGTATAATTTGAGTTCTGATCTTTCCAGATGTGTCAGTAGCCACCACTCAATTACCTTAAGAGTTACGCCGTTACTTTGACATTTTCTTGGATGTCTTTTAGAACCAATTTTCTCAAATGTCTTTACATTTATTGTCTTCCTGTTTCCTCTCTCCTGCACCCTCCACCCTGTCTCCTCCACCCTGTCTCCTCCACCCTGTCTCCTCCTCCCTGTCTCCTCCTCCCTGTCTCCTCCTCCCTGTCTCCTCCTCCCTGTCTCCTCCTCCCTGTCTCCTCCACCCTGTCTCCTCCACCCTGTCTCCTCCACCCTGTCTCCTCCACCCTGTCTCCTCCTCCCTGTCTCCTCCCTGTCTCCTCCTCCCTGTCTCCTCCTCCCTGTCTCCTCCTCCCTGTCTCCTTCTTCCTGTCTCCTCCTCCCTGTCTCCTCCTTCCTGTCTCTTACTCCCTGTGTTCTCCTTGTTCCCTTCACCCCCCGTCCTCTTCTCTCTCCTCCTAGATCTCCTCATCCTGAGCCCTCCTCCCATCCGGTCTGCTCCTCTTTTCCAGACACACCCCTACCCCTCGCTACATCTCTCATCTCCTCTCCATGGTGTGGAGTGTTTATGTGTGTGTCTGTCAGGTGTGTGTGTGTGTCATGTGCTGTGACCTGCTGTAAATGACTGCTAATGTTTTAACTGGGAGAATTAGGCTTTCATCACGGAGACAAATGCAAATAGCAGAGAATAGCAAAGGAGGTGCGATGGAGGGGTGGCAAGCTGAGATTGGGGTCATACTCATTTACAAAACTGAGCATCACGGCTCCAAGGAGATGGGGGGTTGGGGGGTGTGTGTGGAGGGGGGTGGAGGGGCTGATTATGGTTTGTATAATTACGTGTGTGTGTGTGTGTGTGTGTGTGTGTAATTACGGTGAGGAGTGATGCTTGCTCTGCCTGTCCCTCCCTTACGGATTAAAAAAGCGTGTCAGAGAAAATATGCGGGATTTAATTATAGACGAATTAAAATTGGTAATGAAATTGGGCATGAACAAACTACAAATAGCAGATGAAAAGGGAGGACTGTCCCTTGGGGAGTGTGACGCAGATAGCTGTGTGTGTGTGTGTGTGTGTGCTGGAACTGATTACAAAAACGTTGAAATAAACCCAGGAAGGGATGCACATCTTATTTTAACGGCACGGTCAGATGTGTGTGTGTGTGTGTGTGTGTGGGCAGAAGTACTCATTGCACGTCTCTGCCTCAGCAACTGTCATATTTGGTTAAATTTAGGTAAAATGTCAAATAGTCATTATACCGCAGTTCTACGAGGAAATGAGAAGACACAATGCTTCAATAAATTGGTCTTTCTTCTTGTTTCTTTCTCTTTCTACCCAGAATGCTGTGCGCCACAACTTGAGTCTGCATAAGTGTTTCGTGAGAGTGGAGAACGTGAAGGGGGCCGTGTGGACCGTGGACGAAGTCGAATACCAAAAGAGGAGACCACCAAAGATGACAGGGTATTTAGTCATTACACACACACATTTATCTCTCGCATGAGTCTCCCTGCCGACCATCCGGGTATTGTGGTGTTTCTGATGGTATCCTGTAGATGTCTGAGTGTATCGCCGGGTTCTAATGCGTCTCTATTTCAATGAAATCAGTCACATTTATTACAAAGAAAAGGGCTTTTACAAACAGTATGTACACATTACAAATGAGCGTTTCTATTTCTACTTTTCTTTAATGTGTGTTTTGTCTTGTTGTACAGATGCATGGGCTTTTCCCTGTTTGTATGTATTCGTCAACACCAGTAATGTGAGGTGGTTTATGACGCGGTGTTAGTGTGTGTGTGTGTGTGTGTGTGTGTGTGTGTGTGTGTGTGTGTGTGTGTGTGTGTGTGTGTGACATCTGTTTACAGGATGTGTGTATATTTCTGTACTAACGGGTGTTATACTTGTTAATTGTTTTTGGCTGTAACTCCTCTGAACACATGTAGTCAATATGTTTTGTCCTCCTCCCCACCTCCCTATCTCCCTCTCTCTGTCTACCTCTTCAGGAGTCCTACTCTGGTGAAGAACATGATTTCAGGCCTTGGCTTTGGTTCCCTAAACGCCAGCTACCAGGTAATTGTACTCACACACACACACACACACACACACGGACGCACGCTGGCAAAGGCGGTCATACATTTATTTTGGGGATTTTTATCATTCCTTTATGACACACACACCCGCCTCCTAACACACACTTACAAACAGACTCACACACACACACCCCAAACCTACACATTCACCCAGGCCTACACACACCTTACAACACACAGATACACACACTCTGCTCCCAACACACACTTACACAGACTCTCACTCACACACCTCCACAAGCTTTTACCCATCCCTACACACACCTTACAACACACACCTACAAGCAGACTCACACACTCCTCTCCCAACACACAATAATAACACACACTTGTACAGGCACACACTTTACTCAGGCCGACTTCCACAGATGATTTATAGCACTAAGTATTTGTCAATTAAGGTCACAGCATACAATTAGTTGCCGTCCTAGAAAACCTATTTTAGTTTTACAGAGTCAATTCTATCCCACACACACACGCACACTGTGTGGGCAACCTCACCGCACACACACACACACACACACACACACACACACACACATACGTAGCAATGCACTCCAGTAAACCCTTAAGCCGTAAGGTGCAGTACATAGGAGCCCCCTAGTGGTGATTAGTGGGTATTCTCCACACTAGTTCACTCTCTTCCAAACAGGCAGTGGTCTTTCCAGAGGAGCGTCCTAAATGTTTGTCTGGATACGCACAAGTCAATTAACCAAATGGATTTTATTAAGCCCTTATTACATCAGCAGCTTATACAATGTGTTTCTGTGTGTGTTCGTGTGTGTGTGTATGTGTGTGTGTGTGTGTGTGTGTGTGTGTGTGTGTGTGTGTGTGTGTGTGTGTGTGTGTGTCAGGCGGCTCTTGCAGAAAGCAGTCTGACCTTGCTGAACAGTCAGGGCCTGGTTAACCCCTCATCTGCTGCCAGTCTCAACATGCTGCACGGAATGGGCCACGATGATGTCAGCTCCACTGTGGAACAGGTCAACAGCAACGGCAGCTGTAGCCCCACACTGAGCCCACAGCAGTATGGGTAAGACTCACACACACACTCACACACACTGAGCCCACAGCAGTATGGGTAAGACTCACACACACACTCACACACACACTAAGCCCACAGCAGCATGGGTAAGACTCTCACACACACACACACACTAAGTCCACAGCAGTATGGGTAAGACTCACACACACACTCACACACACACTAAGCCCACAGCAGTATGGGTAAGACACACACTCACACACACACTAAGCCCACAGCAGTATGGGTAAGACACTTACACACACACAGACACTTACACACACAGACACTTACACACACACACACACACACACAAAGACACTTACACACAGACACTTACACACAGAGACACTTACACACACACACACACACAAACACACACACACACACACATACACACACCACACACTCTAACGCGTCCCTTTATCTCTCAGACACCAGATTCATGTAAAGGAGGAGCCAACCGAGGTCCAGGATGACAGCCGCTCTGTGTCGCTCATGGCAACCGTCACGCAGAACATGGCGTTGCCTAGCGATCGCGATGACCACGACTTGGATGACGACCTCACGGCCGAGGAGCTGGAGTGAGATTGGATGAGCCAAACCAGTGGGAGGGACATGGAGGTTGAACTCCGCCCTCCACGTTGGTAGTGAAGAGAAATAAATACCACGTATAAGAGATAAAAAAAATAGATTTTTTTTAAAGCAAGAAACCAACAACAACATTGACAACTTCAAACAGGGTTAAACCTTCATTACGTACCCACGCAAAAATGACACTATGGAACATTGCTTACTGTCCCTTCATGCTTTGACCCGTCTGACCTTTGCCCTCTGACCCTATGAACGGCAGGTTGCCACAGAGCCATCTCTCAGTGGTCAGGGAGGCTCCTCCCTCCTCGCGCCACCTACTGACGGCCTACTGTCTTTTAGTTCCAGCCGTATGATTTCCGCACGCCACTTCTAGTACACAATGACCTGCGAGGAAACCGACACACGCCAGATCATGTGTACATATTTTTTTGGAACAATCACCACGAGGTGAATACCTCCTCCACTCCTGTTCTGCCGGTTTTCTTCTCATTATTCGTTCTTTTTTTTTTGCCTGAAAGAACTGCCGGGCTTCGAGAAAGGAATTACGTGGTGGTTTCCTCCACTCTTACGCTACGACTGCTAACACATCGTAAAACCAAACACACAAGCCAGTCACTGATCTCATGGTGAGATGGAGACTGGATGGCAGTACGGCTACACCCGTACCCGCTCTCTGCCCGCTCTCTGCCTGCTCTCTGCCCATTCTCTACCCGCTCTCTGCCCAAGCTAGGCAATATTATTTTTACAGGTTTTTTCCGAACAAAAAAAAAACATTGTCTTAGCTTTAAAAAAATATAAGCTTTCAGGAAGAGGACCGTGTTGGTGCTGCACTCCTCCTTACGCAGGTGGAAGAGTAAAAGACACAGGCCACCCTGAGAGAGAGACAGAGAGGAGGACAGGGAGTACCCACACAGAGAGGAGGACAGGGAGTACCCACACAGAGAGGAGGACAGGGAGTACCCACACAGAGAGGAGGACAGGGAGTACCCACACAGAGAGGAGGACAGGGAGTACCCACACAGAGAGGACAGGGAGGGAGTACCCACACAGAGAGGACAGGGAGGGAGTACCCACACAGAGAGGAGGACAGGGAGTACCCACACAGAGAGGAGGACAGGGAGTTCCCACACAGAGAGGAGGACAGGGCGTACCCACACAGAGAGGAGGACAGGGCGTACCCACACAGAGGAATCTGACAAAAAAACGCTTTATCATTACAGAATTTAAAAAAACAAAATGATATCCAAAAGTGGTAGCTTTTTCACGTGCTTCTTTATTCTTTTTTTGTTAGTCACAGTGATATGATTCTATTTCCGAGTGTATTTTGTAAAAATGCATTATTTCTCTTTTTGTCTTTTTATTTTTAATTTAATTCGCTTTACTCTGCTTGTTCACACCATTCCAAACTTGTATTGCCTGCAAAGAAAGAGTATTGTCCCCAGCCAACAGATACCACACACATCCCCGGTTACCTTTCTGTGTGTCCGGGTGTGCCAGTTTAGATAGCAGGTGGTTGTGAATAGCACTTAGAACCCAGGGCCCACAACTCCCATAACACTCACAGTATTATCCCAACATTGTCTCATCCAGTTTTAGGATTTTTTTCCCCTCCGCACCTTTGTTTTATTTTATTTTCTCGTAGTTAGTTGAGAAACATCAGCTGTGATACAAAGCAATGCTTTAAAAAAGAATAATAGATATTATTGCGGTCGGAGAATACCTCATCCCGAAATGGCAAAGAAGTAGCGGAGAATTCTTTCTGTGGGACGTGATAACCGTGGCAACTCTGCTTTCATTTCATAGTTCTATTGTTACTATAGTTACTGCATCGAAGCTATCTACGATTCACTGTGTGACCTGGACTCAACGGAAAAGGTATAGATAGATTTAAAAGATGTTGTTTTCAGTGAGCATAAAAGCATGGCCTACATTGCAGTAAAGCCTATTTTACAGTGCCATACCAAATTGAGACAAATTATGTTAATGTATTTTGTGCTTTTTCTCCCATTTTATTTTTGTTACAGGTAACCAAAGAAATATTTAGAAAACCAAAAACCCTGTAGTTTATTTTACCACCTTTTTGATTTAATCCTCTAAGGAACTGTCCAAAACACAGCAAAACCTGAAATTTAAATTATTATTGTATTGTGTAGTAACTCTTACATTTGTCCATTCCAAAAACCAAAGTATAAAGTGCAAACTCGAATTTGGGGATGTTTTTACATATGCTAACTGGTGCCAGAGACATCTCACATTAGGTATGCTGTGGTATAAGGCCAAAACCAATATTAAGCAACGACCTCTTACCGTTACTAAGGTATCGAAAGAAAGCACTTAAAATATAAAGCTCTATCTTTCCACGCTCAGGCTACCTGTGTTTGAAACACGACCGTTAAACAGACTCCACACAAAGCAAGCCTGAAAGTGGATAGGCAAATAATGTTTGTTCCCTCATAAGGCACTTGTACACAACATTTCTATACCTGTATGTGACACTACAAGCCAGCAAAAAAAAGCAAAACTCTGTGCTGTTGTCAGTTATACCAGAAACAGAATAACTAGGTTTCGGGCAAATAAAGTTGTTTCTTTGTTGCACTACAAAAATGCATAATTTAGATTTTTTTTTTACTCAACCAAAACACAAGTTTTTGCCCGAATGCCACAGTGTCCCTCTAGAAGACAGGACAGATTAACGAATACCAAAAAGGGCATATTACATGACACAGAGGAGTACAACGATTTCTCCTAACTAAATGTCATCATGCTCTCACATAGAAATACATTCATATTCTCACAGTCTCTGTATCATAAAGACAGTTGAAAGATGGCTCTCATCCCGAACGTCTTGTCAACGATAGGCAGGAACTGTTATTGAGAAAGGACATGCCAGTATGACAACTTGTGATAAATACGACCGAGAGGGAACATCTGACTGACAACAATACCAATATGGACGGTACACACCAAGGAACATGTCAACTTCTGGATTTTTTCTAAAGCATTCGAGGAACGGTTTTGTCAAATCAACTATTGCACTTCAGACCATTTTATTGTTGTTTTTTTGTTAACTGAGTCTTTGTATTGACTTCTGGTGTAAAAGAGAACTGTTTCCTGACTTAATGAGGTTATGATGCTACACGTCACCTGACTGGTTCATTACAGACAAAGTGTAAAGAGAGTAAAAACCAAAAATAACACTACCTCCTTTTCAAAACGGTTCACTATAAAAGCCACTGGAGACCCGAGATATTTTCCTTTTTTTATTCTTCCTCAATAATACGGAAATATACCAAAATACAGCTCACCGTTCGAACAAATTTTGTGGCGCTGAGAAAGCTTTGTCTGACTACCTGCACTCCAAATTCACAAGCGTTGGGTGCAGTAAACAAAGAGACGCTTTAGCGACGTTGCATCCCGTTAAAGATGACTGACTACCTCTCCTAAAACCAGAGACGACCGGTGCCGGTTCCCCTGATCAGTGAAGTGGTCACCGTGTTTAAAAGGTCTCCTCTCTGTCTGTATTATTGCTCATTAGCATATGGCTTCGTGAACAGCCTCTTAATTGCATGCACGCATATTGATGAGCATGCTTCGCCGGCACCCAATGATAGTCCGGTCGTTAGCGGCGACTCAATGGGGCAGGAAGCTAGTTGTCAGGAGTGATGATAGGCAGAATATATCAGTGGCCAACACGCACGCGCGCACACACACACACACACACACCTACTAGTGCCCACCAGACGCCAGTGGCTCACACTTCACATTAATGCAGAGAACAGCTTTAAGATTTCAGCGATAAAGAAAACACACCCACACACACGCACTCTCCCCGTCTGTAGTCATTGTGCTCTCCAAAGGGCCTTGAGTATCATTCAGAAAGCACCAGACCTGGGAATAATAGCCCCGTGACAAGGAGCTGGGCCCTCGTGGTGAATAGTGGCCTCTGTCAGTAGGAGCAAGACCTCAGATGGCCTCTACAGGCTCCTTGGTTTAGACAGCTAAGGCTCTGAGTAACTAAAAGATACTATCCAAAGACTAGCGCAGAGCTACCTGTACGGCGTCAGCCTCTGGGAGACGGACACCAGTCACACACGCTCACAACGGAAATCGTTATTATAACGGCTACAATTCTTATTACGATCCAAACTCTCTCACGAACGAGGAACCGCTGCATTCAGTGAACAGATTTATATTGGGAGTCTCGTGCTTTAAGGTACACCTGCGAACCAAGCTGTTTTCTAAACATGTAGATGGACATTTGTCAACGGTGTGTTAACAGAACGCTTCTGTTCCTTCTCCGGCTTCGCTGTTATGTTGTATTATTGTGTACTAACGCTTGGCTTAGCTCTCCAGGGCTTTTTTTCCCATTATGTCTGTTTTTATTTTCCCGTTTTGTTAGTTCTCCGCACCTGTATAGCTATTGTAAAGCTTCCGGCTTGGATTCCTATACTGTATTGCTAATGCTGAAGTGTTTGTATTTATCTGCAGGTATCTTGGTTTAATCGTTTTTTTGTTTTTTTTGTTGCCTTTATTCAGTTTTCTTTATAAAACGTCTGGGACGATGATTTTTTAAATGTATCTCAAAAAAAAGTAAGAATTAAACTTAGATAAGTGGTTTAGGTAACACCTGTTTGTATATTTATCTTAGCTAGGTCTATTTTGATACTTTTTGTCTCTGTACTGCATTTATGCATTTTTAAGGAAAGAAAAAGAAAAACACCAGAAAACAAACTCAAAAGTTGACGTCATTATGTTTGGATGAAACCTCAGAAGGACTTTTCTCTAAGACAGGACCAAAACCTCAGACAAACGGAGAAATAGGAAAAATGTAGCCCCTTTTAATGGCAGAACAATGGAGAGATGACGTGGTTGGTGCTTTAGGTGCCAATATGTGTCTTTAGACAGTCGATCCTCTGGTGACCTTTAACCCTCACAGCTGTCAATCACCCCACAGGGCAAGTGGTAATGGCCCTAAATCACACATTCTAAAGTCTGAATCCTTGTTTTCTTTAGCAACCTCCCTCCCTCCTGCGCGCGCACACACACACACACACACACTGTAAAGGCCATCAGATATTCAGCTCATTCTAAATCATGCATCAAATTCATGCACTGCTCTTATCGACAAGCTAATGTCTTGTATGTCACCAGCCATCAAAATGTCATCTACCACCAAGTTACTTCCCTTACCTCAAACGTTCCATCACACACACCACTGCTTTCGTCTCTCTGACTCCAGGCATTTACCTGGCCATGCCTCTGCTCTATGATTGGACAGCTCTGAGGTGTCATGCAGAGGAAAAGGGGACTTGTAGGGGAGTTGCCCAATGGTGTGAAGCTCACAGCCAAACAAATGTAATTACCACTTCAGCACTCCTCTGGTTGTACGATTAGAATGTGTGTACATTTTCAGCAGTGACTTTCTGTAATGTTACTTAGTTTCAGTTAAATTGTTTACCTCTTATCTTTTTATTTCCTTCCATTTGTTTGTTTTTCAAAGTGTGACCCAGGCGCAAAGTGTGATGGGGCACGGTAGTGTTTTTCTGAGGTGGTTTAAAAGAAGCTTACGAAAGGTGACTTTGCCATGTGACCTTTGCCCCTCGCTGGGTGCCCATGTAATGCCTGTCACTGCCCTTTTCCTCATGCTGTATAAAACACACACATATATCTGTGTATTTGTAACCTGAATCTTCTTGTGTCTGTCCACGCAGACAATAAAACAAACTGTACAGTAGGTCTAGTTGCATGTAATCTGTACTAATTATTGACAACGGCATTATAAAATGCAATAAAATACTTATTACACTGTCTGACTGTGTCAGTGTGATGTTTTTTTATTGCTGGATGGTGGAGATTCGCCTCATAAACCTTTCCCAAACAATGTACCTTATACACCTACCTGATAAGTAGTTTTTATTTTACACCTGTTGTATGCAACTGAAGACCTGCCTCAAACATCTACTGTATCTCATGCACATGCCTCATACACCTGCCTCATACACATGCCTCATACACATGCCTCATACACCTGTCTCATACACCTGCCTCATACACATGCCTCATACACATGCCTCATACACCTGCCTCATACACCTGCCTCATACACCTGCCTCATACACCTGTCTCATACACCTGCCTCATACACATGCCTCATACACCTGCCCCATACACCTGCCTCATACACATGCCTCATACACCTGCCTCATACACCTGTCTCATACACCTGCCTCATACACCTGCCTCATACACCTGCCTCATACACCTGCCTCATACACCTGCCTCATACACCTGTCTCATACACCTGCCTCATACACCTGCCCCATACACCTGCCCCATACACCTGCCTCATACACATGCCTCATACACCTGCCTCATACACATGCCTCATACACCTGCCCCATACACATGCCCCATACACCTGCCTCATACACCTGCCTCATACACCTGCCTCATACACCTGCCTCATACACCTGTCTCATACACCTGCCTCATACACATGCCCCATACACCTGCCTCATACACCTGTCTCATACACATGCCTCATACACCTGCCTCATACACCTGTCTCATACACCTGCCTCATACACATGCCCCATACACCTGCCTCATACACCTGCCTCATACACCTGCCTCATACACCAGTCTCATACACATGCCTCATACACCTGCCTCATACACATGCCTCATACACCTGCCTCATACACCTGCCTCATACACCTGCCTCATACATCAGTTTCATATAGCTGCCTCATACTCCAGTCTCATACACATGCCTCATACACCTACCTCATACACCTGCCTCATACACCTGCCTCATACACCTGCCCCATACACCTGCCCCATACACCTGCCTCATACATCAGTCTCATATAGTTGCCTCATACACCTGTCTCATACACAGCCCCTTCCCTTTACTCCTAGCTTTAACTCACTTTGTTAAAACTTCACAATACACTCAACCAACACATGCCATCATCCATAATACCCACATAACACACACACAAACATAATCAACCGTTGAAGTGGAGTTTCTACTATAGGCAGAGTGTGTGAGAGCCGTGGCCTCAGTTTGTGTTTGTGTCGTTTCATTGTGCTAATTGTATGGGTATTTATCTCGAAAGGCATATACTAAACATCTCACCATTCTGTAGCTGATGACATTGATCTAGTCACATTCACAACAGATTGTAAGCCATTTTTCTTCTCCAAAACCTCAGTTGTATGTTAATTTATTTTCACTCGCTTGCGTCTCGATGCGTCACCAACCCAGGGATAACGATCACAGTGGGCGTTGCGGGTGTAATGACTGTCCGTACTTCTGGACCAGCAGGTGTGTTTTACCTTGAAGGGTGCAGGTCAGCAGCTGTTGCTGTGATACAGTGAGTGGCCACCAGGAGGGGTAAACAAACCAGACAACAGACGCAGAAGATCCTAAACACCAAGGGCCTTCCCTCCTATTCGCTGTTTCCTTCCTTACATAATTTCTCAGTTGACTGAGAGCAAATGGGCATAAACACCTAATTCTCCTGTTATTTAAAAATCACTATTTCTATTTTTATTAACAGACAATGAAGCTTTTCATTTGACCGCCCCTCTGGAAAGGTCCAGTCAAACGAGGACTTTTAAATAAAATGACTGGTCCATTGTATTTAATGTTTCATTGTGGATCAACGTGCGCTATGTGAGAAGTATCTCACACACCATGGACTGTATTTTCTCTCTGTGTGTGTGTGTGTGTGTGTGTGTGTGTGCGTGTGCGTGTGCGTGTGCGTGTGCGTGTGCGTGTGTGTGTGTGTGTGTGTGTGTGTGTGTGTGTGTGTGTGTGTGTGTGCACGTGCTAGAACTCCCTCAACCCTGACAGACTCAGACACCCACTGGGTGGAGTTCTGTTATTCCAACCTAGCTAAGAGACATCCGCTTCCTTTCCTCTCTCTAACCCTTCTCTGTCTTTATTTTCTTATTTCTCTCTTTTTCTTCACCTCTCCAGTTCTCCCTCTCCTTCTGTCTATCTCTATTTCTGTCTCCCTCTACTTCTGTCTGTCTCTTTTTTTTCACCCTGATCTTTTGTCTCCTCTCCCACTTGCCTCCTCTCCCATTCCTCAGGGCTTGAAATATGCCCTAAAGCTTATCTTTAAACCTCTATGTGCCGCTGTGGCTCTGTTGCCACAGGGAAAAAAAAAACAGAAAACTGTTGAATGTTTCTGGGAAGTTTCAACTTTATTACAGTTTGCTGAACTACTACATTAGTCACAAGGGAATAAATGTGTTCTTGACGCTTGCATTTCTGTGACATTTGGTTTGGAAGAGACTCTATCATACTTATTTTAAAGATCCAGACACACACACACACACACCCTAACGCATATGCATACTAAACAGAAACTATGTACAGTACCTAAGGTGAGCCAAGGTGCAACACACAAAGGTGTTATTCTTGGCTTGGTACTTCTGTGTTGGACCTGGATGTAATTAATATTAAAAAAGGGAATATTCTACATGCGGGGAAAAAAAGAATGACTGTAATAAACTGAACTTGACCCCTAATATGTGAGGTTGTGTGTATGTGAGGTTGTGTGTATGTGAGGTTGTGTGTATTTGAGGTTGTGTGTATGTGAGGTTGTGTGTCTGTGAGGTTGTGTGTATGTGAGGTTGTGTGTATGTGAGGTTGTGTGTCTGTGAGGTTGTGTGTCTGTGAGGTTGTGTGTATGTGAGGTTGTGTGTATGTGAGCTTGTGTGTCTGTGAGCTTGTGTGTATGTGAGGTTGTGTGTCTGTGAGGTTGTGTGTATGTGAGGTTGTGTGTATGTGAGGTTGTGTGTATGTGAGGTTGTGTGTATGTGAGGTTGTGTGTATGTGAGGTTGTGTGTATGTGAGGTTGTGTGTATGTGAGGTTGTGTGTATGTGAGGTTGTGTGTCTGTGAGCTTGTGTGTCTGTGAGGTTGTGTGTATGTGAGCTTGTGTGTCTGTGAGCTTGTGTGTATGTGAGGTTGTGTGTCTGTGAGCTTGTGTGTATGTGAGATTGTGTATTGTGAGCTTGTGTGTATGTCAGCTTGTGTGTCTGTGAGCTTGTGTGTCTGTGAACTTGTGTGTATGTGAGGTTGTGTGTCTGTGAGCTTGTGTGTATGTGAGATTGTGTATTGTGAGCTTGTGTGTATGTCAGCTTGTGTGTCTGTGAGCATGTGTGTATGTCAGCTTGTGTGTCTGTGAGCTTGTGTGTCTGTGAACTTGTGTGTATGTGAGGTTGTGTGTCTGTGAGCTTGTGTGTATGTGAGCTTGTGTGTATGTGAGCTTGTGTGTCTGTGAGCTTGTGTGTCTGTGAGCTTGTGTGTCTGTGAGCATGTGTGTCTGTGAGCTTGTCTGTGAGCATGTGTGTCTGTGACAATGCTCTTTACCTGTGAGAGTTTTTACATTAACTATACGTACCACTGTGGTCTGCAGTTTACTGTCTGTATAAATATTGATGCATGTGTCTATTCATGTGATCCCGCTGGCATCTGAATGTATGTAAAGTTTACGTAGCAGTATGTGTGAGTGAGTACATCTAGCTGTTAGCTTTACTGTAGCTCATATAGAGGAATACTGAAACACTGAGGTCCAGGCAGACCCACTGAGTCATACTGTACACAAAACTCTGCCTCTCTCTCCCTCTCTGCCCTTCTTTATCCCGCCTAGTGTGTGTGTGTGTGTGTGTGTGTGTGTGTGTGTGTGTGTGTGTGTGTGTGTGTGTGTGTGTGTGTGTGTGTGTGTGTGTGTGTGTGTGTGTGTGTGTGTGTGTGTGTGTGTGTGTGTGTGTGTGTGTGTGTGTGTCTAAATGTGTCTGTTGATGAGGCTGTTTTTCTCTCTTGTATGTTGACTCACCCTAAACAACACAACACAGAACAGGTATTTTTGTCCCTTTCCACAGCTTGGAGCAGCGTACTGGTTAGAAACTCTTTAGATACCGCACTCACACTTTGTGGTAAGGCCACAAAAAAACTGAAATGCACACAATCAAACCAAAAACATACACAAGTGATTTAAAATATGCTCAAAGGAATCATATACACGTTTGGACTTATTACACACGCATCTACATTTAAAAGTTTCTCTTCCACATGTGTTCATAAATGTGTTTTTTTTCTGTTTGGAATCATTTGCGATTCAAGTTTAGGCTGTTCAAGGGTTCAAGCTGAAACAAATAAACTGATAATTAAAGACATTCATTAAGATTCATAAAGATTGTAATCTGGTTTAGAACAGTGGTAAAGCAAAACAATTAAAAATGTCTGCCGTATACTAAGATGGAAGTTGTTGCTCAGAGCTTGGTTTCTCCCATCATCTATCCCTGTCTACATGCTACTGCGCTCCATGTTGCCCCTAGTGGCTATTTTTGAGATCTGGAGACCTAGACAAACATCTGATACTGCTGTCTATTTAAGTAGGAACTTCCTGACCCACAAGCCTAGCTATTCTGTAGTACGCAATGAAGTATGATTCTCTAAATTACATAATCTGGTTTGCGATCTGATCTTGACTCCATCTTTTTTGTTTACACTTAAAAGATTGGATCATATTCCGATCACAGTGCAGCCCGTTCCCAATCGTCGACAGCTGTGTGAAAATCTAGCCAAATCAGAACATGGATATCAAAACATAAGTTTGGGACAAAGGTCGTTGGGATAAACAGGTGTAAACTGGTCACTTGCCACGCATGCATGCATTTACTATCTGAAACTGTCCAGATTAAGTCCCAGACTTTATTTGCCTGCTGCCCGTACTGCAATACAACTGCAGTCATCTTTAATGTGCCAGTCGTACAGGCTCCTGAGGTATCACTATAGGTATCACTGAGGTATCACTCCTAAGGTATAACAGATAAAGAGATGGTAGAGAGTGAGACAGAGTGAGAAAGAGAAAGAGATTGGTAGAGAAAGAGGTAGAAGCAAAGAAACAAAGAGAGCTCGAGGTAGAGAAAGTGGGAGAGACCAGATGAGAGAGGGAGAGATAAAAGGAGAGAGAAGGAGTAAGAGCTTGAGGTAGAGAGATTGTGAGAGACCAGATGTGAAAGAGAGAGAGAGAGAGAGAGGTAAAAGGAGAGAGAGAATGGGGGGAGAGAGAGAGGTAGAGAGAGTGGGAGAGACCAGATGAGAGAGAGAGAGATAAAAGGAGAGAGAAGGAGTAAGAGCTTGAGGTAGAGAGATTGGGAGAGACCAGATGTGAAAGAGAGAGAGAGAGAGGTAAAAGGTGAGAGAGAATGGGGGGAGAGAGAGAGGTAGAGAGAGACCAGATGAGAGAGAGAGAGAGATAAAAGGAGAGAGAAGGGGAGAGAGCTTGAGGTAGAGAGAGTCGGAAAGACCAGATGTGTGTGAGAGAGAGAGAGAGAGAGAGAGAGAGAGAGAGAGAGAGAGAGAGAGAGAGGTAAAAGGATCGATAGAACGGGAGAGAGCTCAGGGTAGAGAGAGTGGGAGAGACCAGATGAGAGAGAGAGAGAGAGAGAGAGAGAGAGGTAAAAGGATCGATAGAACAGGAGAGAGCTCGGGGTAGAGAGAAGGCCCCAGCTGCCGAACAAAAGCATCTTTGTAAGTGATTAGAACCACATTTTCTCCCTCCTCCCTCTTCTTTTCTCAGCTAACTCCAGGCCGTTTAAACCTACTGAAAACAATCAACGTCAAAAGTTTAAAATAATACCCCAAAACTCCAGCGGACACCTATAGAATGTAACGGTGGGCTTCATCTCATTCACAAGCATACAGAACACACACACACAGTCATGGCTGACACGTGATTTCTCCGTAACAGCATTTTTATTTCAACATGACCTCTGCTTTTTAATTATTGCACAGTCACTCTCACTCACTCTCTCTTTTCCTTATAATTTCCGCTCATTAACCCCCCACACACGCACACACACACACGCACACTCGTCCTTCCCTGTAGTTGTGTTGTCACACTGACATCAGGACACTAGACGAGCACAACCAGATTTGGCGGACATCTCGTTAGATTAACACATAACCTTGTGAGTTATCAAACCATACCTTTGTTCTTTAAACACAGTTTTATTCATGAGAAGACATGTATGGGATTACATCTTTACCAGTACTGTGTTTGACCCAGTAATCTGAGCCTGTGTTCTGTTTAGCTACATGTCTGTTTGACCCAGTAATCTGAGCCTGTGTTCTGTTTAGCTACATGTCTGTTTGACCCAGTAATCTGATCCTGTATCTGTTTAGCTACATGTCCGTTTGACCCAGTAATCTGATCCTGTATCTGTTTAGCTACATGTCCGTTTGACCCAGTGATCTGATCCTGTATCTGTTTAGCTACATGTCTGTTTGACCCAGTGATCTGATCCAATCTGTTAATAATATATATTTTTCGGATGACAATGACCTGCTGTACTGCTGTACGTGTTTTTCAGAAGCCATTGAATAGATAGTCAGGGTCTTCCGGAAGTGACACCCTTTTTCTATTCTCCCAGAATGAAACCAAATTGTGGACACTATTTCTCAAGTTTGTGCAATTGGAATAACTGAATACATTAGGAAACAGCATACTTCCAGTTATTGTGCAAACACTGGCTCGTGAAACAACCTCTGTTTTTCTTCTTACAGGACATAGAGACATTGAAATCGATTCCACAGGTTTGATCTGGTAAACTACATTAAAGGCTTATCCCTTTAAATATGATTTACACAGGCAATTCAAAATGGCTTCAAAACAGCAGTCCACTGCTTCAGAGAGTCAAGGGGTTGGGTCACCAAGGAACACATGGATGATATCTCCAACATAAATAGCTCTTTTCTTTTATTGACTACAGCACAATAATGCACAAATCACATTACTAAAATTCAAAATTAAACGTTCACAGTCAAAAGCTTTCATGTCAAAGCTTGATGTTATAAGGTACTCACACCTTAACTGACATAAGATAAGTTTCCAAAACAATTGTTTATAATTACTACACTACTAATTGCATTATTATTTCATTTTAATCAACTTTTATACGTCTTACAATACAGAAATGAATAGTCCAACACATTCACAGTTACAATTATGTTTCCACTATAGCTGGATGTACCAGTGATGTATGTTACTATGGGGATGAACATCTGATAATCCCTCTGTCACCATGGAGTTGCGCATCTTTACACTGTGTGATGCTGGATTTAGGGGCCATTGTTCACGTATGCCTGGAGGAGGCGGGGTAATCAGTGCTGACTGTAGTTTCCTGACTGTACTACACACTAGAGCTGGGGGTTTTCAGAGTTTGAGCAGAGAGAGAGGGAGAGAGGGAGGGAGGGAGGGAGGGAGGGAGGGGGGGGGAGAGAGAGAGAGGGAGCGACGGAGCAAAAAACATGTGTCGGTGAAGTCGGGCTGATGACGGGACATTTTACGAATCAGAGATCAACGATAAACAACAGCTGTCCAATCGCAAGTTTTGTAAGTTTTTGACAACTTTTGCGGGACATCTGTTGTTGCGGCGTTAATGTCACGCGTCTCTATGCGCGGTTAAAGTTGCGTCCTGCGGGACGAGTCTGTGGAAGAACTGTGCCTGTGGAGAAGAACTGCGCCTGTGGAGAAGAACTGCGCCTGAGGAGAAGAACTGCGCCTGGGGGAGAACTGAGCCTGGGGGGGAGAACTGCGCCTGGGGGGAAGAACTGCGCCTGTGGAGAAGAACTGCGCCTGGGGGGAGAATTGCGCCTGGGGAGAAGAACTGCGCCTGTGGGGAAGAACTGCGCCTGTGGAGCTCTACAACACGTCTGCACCCCACTGACAAGCCAGGGACCTGCACCCGGTGGGGGTTCTCCTGGTAAGGAGAACACTGTATCTGACCAAGTTCTGAATCCATGTGTGCATCTGAAGACAAGTGACACATGCAGGAATTTACATGGAGGCAAGTGGAACGGGAACTTTGAGACGGTAGAGAGGCGAGTGGAGAAGTCTGAAGACCACGGGACCTTCAGAGGAGTCTACCTCATGAGAAGGATCAGAGATCAGAGATCAGAGAATGATTTAGCGCAGACCGTGTCCTGTGGCCCAGCTGAAGGTAAGCGGGTTTAAGTTCATGCCTCTTTGCTGTCAAAGTCTTCAACCATCTCTTCAATATTGCTCCATCGAGTTTGAACAGGACCCATAGAGTCTGGTTGAGCGTGCATGAACTCGTTATAGGAGAAACCAGGGCAGGCATGTTACAGGTAAACACCACATATTCAGATGCCCCCAGTTATGTTTTCTTCATAAGGTTTTACTGCACAACGTTTTTTAACAACAGTTTAGGATTAGTTTGAATGCTTCTTCACTTTTTTTGTCTTGTCAGATCTCATTTTTGATGATAGGCTCGTGTTGTAGGCCTACAGCTATAGTCAATTTAAATCAATAAAAAAGCCAAGTGTAAATAGATATTCAATTAATATCAGGCTTTTTTATCCTGGGGTGAAATGCATTTCATCCCAGGATGATCTAGAATGGATCCAGGCAGTCGTGAAAAAGGAAAGTGGAGATTGTTCTCGGAAATACAGGTTAGGTCCCATGTGTGTGCTACATGACATATGGTGGCCTTGCAGTTTGTGTAATGTGTGTGTGTGTGTGTGTGTGTGGGTGTGTGTGTGTGTGTGTGTGTGTGTGTGTGTGTGTGTGTGTGTGTGTGTGTGTGTGTGTGTGTGTGTGTGTGTGTGTGTGTGTGTGTGTGTGTGTGTGAGAGAGAGACACAGGTGTTTGAATCAGAGTAGTTTTGGCTTAAAATAAACATTTGATTCAAAAGCCACTGTCATGTTTGGAAACAAAAAATACATTTGGAATGAATTCTATTTGTAGTAGAAAAATTGTAGAAATATGAATGTTTTTGTATCAATAGAAGCAATTGCTAGTGGCGATTGGCTGACCTGACTCTCTCTCAAGACGTTGGCCAAGGGCTGCTTTATAATTTTTTTGGATTTTAAAGCAATTTTAAATTCCCCCAAAATGTTGTACTGTACTTGTTCGGGTATAAACATGTTGTAGAGCAGCAGTGTGCTCTCTGACAGATAATTTTGTGTATGTCTCTGTCTCAGGCTTGACTCCCGCCCTCCCCCGTGAGCCACGCCCATGGATGAAGACGGGAAGCCCCCTGTCGGCTCACCAAAGAGCCCTGATGACGGGGAGCAATGTCTCCCCACATCACACGGAAACCTCCACGTGCAAACCCCAGGCCCTGCCATCGGTGAGTGAACCAGTATAATGATGATGGTTACGGAGGAGTTGGTGTAGCTCAGTGGTAGAGTGCATGCTTTGTATGTATGATGTCCTGGGTTCCTATTGGTGGAGTTGGTGAAGCTCAGTGGTAGAGTGCATGCTTTGTATGTATGATGTCCTGGGTTCCTATTGGTGGAGTTGGTGTAGCTCAGTGGTAGAGTGCATGCTTTGTATGTATGATGTCATGGGTTCCTATTGGTGGAGTTGGTGTAGCTCAGTGGTAGAGTGCATGCTTTGTATGTATGATGTCCTGGGTTCCTATTGGTGGAGTTGGTGTAGCTCAGTGGTAGAGTGCATGCTTTGTATGTAGATGTCCTGGGTTCCTACGGGTGGAGTTGGTGTAGCTCAGTGGTAGAGTGCATGCTCTGTATGTAGATGTCCTGGGTTCAATCCCCAGCTTCTCCCCATGTCGCCGTTAAATAAATGTACCTCTTTTGGTGTTGACAGTCAGCCTTGTCTAAGAGATGGAAATATGCCCATTTGGGTTTTGTCAGTCTTCCAGATCTAAGAAAGTTAATGTGTCTGCAATATTTGCCAATATCTACCCTGTGCATAAGGACATAGCTGGATGACACTGCAAGAATGACACACATGTTTCATATCTTCACCACATTCCACCCGAAGTGTCTCTGTCTGAGTAGAGAGAACCAGGACTGTGATGCATATTCAATTGTCTATTAGTCAATATTTGTTCATGTGTGATGAGTTGCAGCTTGCCTGTCTCAATAGATGGAGAAATGATTACCACGGATAGAGATTTTCTGTGCTTTGGTTTAGTGTGTTTGTGTATGAGCGAAACACATGAGCTGTGTGTGGGAGGATGGGTCAGTTTTTTTGCGATATGAATATGTACATTCATTAATGAGAGAGAGAGAGAGAGAGAGATAGAGAGCCACTAGAGAGTAAAGAAAAACACATACACTGGCTGGAACAAACGGTCAATAATGCCTGGTTTGGAAACAACATTTTACAAACTCATGTTAGATTTAATTTCACTCATGAATTCACATTTTAGAGCAGTATCTGACTGGTCTGTCTTTGGCAAATAGGTAGACAAATACAACTTCTACCAATGTTTGTGTAAATCTGCAATTTTACTGACAGTAGCCATATAAAAAAAAAAGTGTAGGCTAGCCAAAGATCTCAACCGTTCGCTTATTCACCTAGCCAAATGAAACAGTAACTGTTTGTTTAGAAAGAATCTGTCTTGGTCAGGATAAATATGCTGTGGTCAAATGCGACTTGCGTAAATCTCCCTAACCCCGTATTAGAAAGCGTTTCACCAGGATATATGCAAGATAGGGGGGTTTATCATAGAATATCCCAATACACTGCTCTTATGGTTCATACTGGAGGATGGACAGTGAATCCACGTCTTTATACATCTGAAGCGGCTTCTGTTCTCTGTGTTTAATTCTGTGAACTCCAACTGCCTCAAGCGACGACAACATGTCAGGCCAAGCCGAGTGTACGCGGAATAAAGAAACCCAATGAATTCCACTGTTTTTACACGTCGGCATCTTGTAAAAATGAGTATGATATATTATTCTGGTTAAAACAAGAGAATCAGTGATTTTCTTTGATTTTTCTACATGTTCTATTTTTTATAAATCAGAAAATATTATTAGACTAGTGGGTCTACTTTCAAACACGTGGGTCAAATGAGTCTTTCTTTCACCCATTTCTCTGTCACGTGTGTAACTTTATAATGGCATGTTGTGAACAACATAAGCAGGGCTGTATTGCCTGACACACCAGACATGGCGAGGTATTCAAACGGACCGACAAAGTTTATCTGTTCGATGTCTACCGTCCACAAAAACAGAAAAATGCTAATTGTATTACAATAGATATTGAGATAATGAGGTGAGAGTGTGTGTGTGAGAAGCTGGGTGTGTGTGTGTGAGACGCCGTGTGTGAGGCGTGAGTCAGCACCGGTCACGTCAATGGTGATTTGAGGGGCCAGGCACGACAGACTTAATTCCATACCCAGGAACAAGGAACAAGTCACCTGGGAATGTCTTCTGCAGCGTGACAGAGAGCCTGATTCGTCATGCAGAGATCAATGAGTTCCTGTGTGTGTGACAGGGTTGTTAAGGTGGGATCGAGTGATCGTCTCCTGGAAGTCCTGTTAGGATACAGGGAGGTGTGGTTTGGGGAAGTCAATAGGGATGTCTAGTGGCATTTTCATGGGAACCCGTCACAAAAAAGCTCTGTGGTGGGAGGAGACTTCTATAGGGCTGGGGGTTCTATAGGATCACATAACAAAGGAACGTATGCATTCATGAGTATAAACTCACATCCACATACTGTAGCGCACTTGGTGAGAGCTTGGTGATGACAGTAGCACGGTTGTGGGTTTGATTCCCAGGGGCCCGGTATTAAAGATGTGTCAAGTCATTACTGTCAGTTGCTCAGGTAAAGGGGCTTTTCTTGATGACAATACAATACTGCACTACATCTAAGCAGCAGGAATGGAATGGAAATGTAAAGTCCTGTTTGGAATAGTTGTTAGGTTTAGTCTGTATTTCCATTGGTACAAACACCCTAACTACAAGCTCCAGGCAGGGGGGGGTTATCTGGGTTATGGTGGGTTAGGAGGAGGAGACGATGGGAACAGGAGGTGTTAAGTTGTGTCGGTAGGAGGAGGCGATGATGGGACCAGGAGGTGTTAAGGTGTGTCAGGAGGAGGAGGCGATGATGGGACCAGGAGGTGTTAAGGTGTGTCGGTAGGAGGAGGTGATGATGGGACCAGGAGGTGTTAAGGTGTGTCGGTAGGAGGAGGCGATGATGGGACCAGGAGGTGTTAAGGTGTGTCAGGAGGAGGAGGCGATGATGGGACCAGGAGGTGTTAAGGTGTGTCAGGAGGAGGCAATGATGGGACCAGGAGGTGTTAAGGTGTGTCAGGAGGAGGAGGCGATGATGGGACCAGGAGGTGTTAAGGTGTGTCAGGAGGAGGCAATGATGGGACCAGGAGGTGTTAAGGTGTGTCAGGAGGAGGAGGCGATGATGGGACCAGGAGGTGTTAAGGTGTGTCTGGAGGAGGCGATTATGGGACCAGGAGGTGTTAAGGTGTGTCTGGAGGAGGCAATGATGGGACCAGGAGGTGTTAAGGTGTGTCTGGAGGAGGCAATGATGGGACCAGGAGGTGTTAAGGTGTGTCTGGAGGAGGCGATTATGGGACCAGGAGGTGTTAAGGTGTGTCTGGAGGAGGCAATGATGGGACCAGGAGGTGTTAAGGTGTGTCTGGAGGAGGCAATGATGGGACCAGGAGGTGTTAAGGTGTGTCGGTAGGAGGAGGCGATGATGGGACCAGGAGGTGTTAAGGTGTGTCGGTAGGAGGAGGCGATGATGGGACCAGGAGGTGTTAAGGTGTGTCGGGAGGAGGAGGCGATGATGGGACCAGGAGGTGTTAAGGTGTGTCAGGAGGAGGCGATGATGGGACCAGGAGGTGTTAAGGTGTGTCAGGAGGAGGCGATGGGTTAGACAGAGGAATGAGGATTGGCTTCACTTCCATAGATGTCAACAAGGACCTGCTTTCATCACTGCCCCCCTTACTTCACCCCAACGCTCAGAATCCCAGACCAACACTGGGCGTCAGTTGACCAGAATACACACGTACGCACGTACATGCACACACACACACACACAAACACACGCACACACACACACACACAAACAGACACACAAGACCCATTGAGTTCTGCAAGCCGGGCTACTGCCAGTGAGATGTGTGTTTGTGTGTGGAGATTGGTGCTGACTTCTTATTTGGCCATCATCAGCTGTATGCTTCTCTCACAACCATTTCTGTCTCTGTGCTGCTATCTAGTACTATTTATCCCGTACTATTTATCTAGTACTATTTATCTAGTACTATTTATCTAGTACTATTTATCTAGTACTATTTATGCAGTAGTATTTATCCAGTACTATTTCATCTAGTACTATTTATGCAGTAGTATTTATCCAGTACTATTTATCCAGTACTATTTATCTAGTACTATTTATCCGGTACTATTTATCTAGTACTATTTATCTAGTACTATTTATCTAGTACTATTTATGCAGTAGTATTTATCCAGTACTATTTCATCTAGTACTATTTATCCAGTACTATTTATCTAGTACTATTTATCCAGTACTATTTATCTAGTACTATTTATCCAGTACTATTTATCTAGTACTATTTATCCAGTACTATTTATCTAGTACTATTTATCCGGTACTATTTATCTATTACTATTTATCCAGTACTATTTCATCTAGTACTATTTATGCAGTAGTATTTATCCAGTACTATTTCATCTAGTACTATTTATCCAGTACTATTTATCTAGTACTATTTATCCGGTACTATTTATCTATTACTATTTAACAGACACTCTACCTGTTTCAGTCCGTTTCGCTTATGTTGATTATAACCAAGGAATTAATGTGTGTACACTTTTTGCAGATATAATGAGTGCTTCTTCTGAAGGAGCTACAGTGCCTGTTGTATTTATTGGGACAGGAAGTGAAATAAGCTTAATAACAATACAGTCTTATGCGTAGATGGATTTAGTCATTCAGATATTCCCAAAATGAGCAGTGGTGGATTTGAAATTGTACCAATCAATGCCTAAAGCTAAACGAACAAGTAAAGAACCTTAAGACCGAGCTTTTTAAAGCAGGGCTTTAGCAAAGGCTGAATTATCTGTCTCTCTCACGCAAACACACACACACACACACACACACACCACACACCACACAACACACACCAAACACCACACACGCAACAGCACAACCAAAGCGAGGAGCATTTGGATTTCACTCGGCCATGAAGATGCAATCAGTGAGCTTGTTTACTTGGTAGTCTGTTTGCCATTCTAAATATCTTTCCCTTCCTCTCTTCTTGCACATCTTCTCTGTCTTTGTCTGCTCTCTGAAACTCTGTTTGTGTTCACGTGTGTGTGTCTCAGGCTGTGTGCGTGTAATTGCCCCGGTCGCTCCGATTGGAAATAAACCGAGAGTAGTTTGGATTCTTGTTTTACGACACACAGTTGTTGAATTATGACAGAGCGTGAGAGTCTGTTTTCCCAACCCAACAGGTCTTATCCAGCTTTGGCCCCGGCTAAACTGATCTAGTGTCTCTGTCGCTCCGATGCGGCTCTTCAATCAGTGCCCCGGTCCTCAGAGTTCACCTCTACTGAAGGGCCGGCGCTTCGGGAATGTATGAAGTCCTCGGTCATTTGATTCTCTTTGTCTACGGTTTGATGCTTTGCAGATGGCGGTCCGACTGTTCTTGTCTTTGCTTGGAGTGCGCGCCGAGTTATTAGACCTGTGATGACGTTGAACGTGTAGGCTTTTTAATTCATGTTGTCTTCGTTTGTCTTTTGATGCAGACAAACACTTGGCTGTTGACAGCGTCTCCGGGACAATTACATTGCTCTCAGGGCGGTTTAAACAGCCGACAGCTTCGGTCTGTAATGAGCTTACACTGAAACGATCTCCCTAAGCAACAATCCTCTGGTTCTCTGGACTCATTCCAAGTCTCTCCAAGAGCACTTTTGTCTCTCGAGTGTGTGTTTGACTCCTGGCTAGGTTTCAGGGCAGATTAGACCGGGCTGTTTGGGTATTTGTGTGTGGTCTCATTGAGAAGATCCCTCAGAGGACGCGCGCGTATCTCCGTGACTAATTTATTTTGCTTTTATCGTATTAACGTCTCTATAAACCCTCCCATAACACAACAAGAGTGAGTCCCATTAGTCTACATACGATGAATACATTAGCTGCCGGTGCCATTAAGCTAGGAGACTGCATCCCAACCATGCCACCTGTTTGCCATCTGACGGGCTCGGACCAACATGCAGCAGCTGGGGTCTCTGGATCGCACGGCCTTGTGTGTGTGTGTGTGTGTTTGTACTATTGCATGTGTATGTAATTACCCTAGTCGTCTCGATCATGGGAAAGTATTGTATTTCAGGCCAGCCGGTGGATGTGACGTTACGTGTGAAAGTGTAATTAACATCTGGACTGATTGGTGAACATATAGATGGGATGAGATGGATGTGACCTAAAAGTGTATTTAACATCTGGACTGATTGGTGAACATATAGATGGGATGAGATGGATGTGACGTAAAAGTGTATTTAACATCTGGACTGATTGGTGAACATATAGATGGGATGAGATGGATGTGACGTTATATAAAAGTGTAATTAACATCTGGACTGATCGGTGAACACATGGATGTGATGGATGTGACGTTATATGTAAAAGTGTAATTAACATCTGGACTGATCGGTGAACATATGGATGTGGTGGATGTGACGTTATATGTAAATGTGTAGTAAACATCTGGACTGATGGGTGAACAAGAAAAAGTGTTTTTCTACACCTTAAGCTGCTCTGATTCTCTGAAGTCTATAATGTGTGACACAAACCGCTGTTTTCTGTCTGTCTGTCACACACTTACACACTCTCTCTCAGATAGTATACCCCCTTGTCTTTCTCACAGTAATAGATGTTCTCTCCTCATAGTCTCACAGTAATAGATGTTCTCTCCTCATAGTCTCAGTGTAGTAGATGTTCTATAGTCTACATTTTGTGTTGCACTCATTTTGGATGCTGTAATCTTTCCATGTCTCTGTTGTGCATATGTTCCTGTTTAATTGGCCAATACTAGAGCTGTGTTTACAAGGTGACATTCCTGCGTTAGAGTCACACATAGATACAGTTCTGCCACATACACACACTCATACACACACTCATACACACACACACACTTCCGCATATGTACAAGCTCCTATTCAAGCATGCAGACATTGTGACGTCAATATAACAGCCAGCTAAGTCGTTGCTTGATTACTCGAGTCTGATTTGAATTAGACTCATCTTTTCTCTTCAGATCAGGGAAATGTCTCCACAGTTTGGCATTTCGGCGGGGGGCTGGGGTCCGGGGGCTGGGGGGCCGGGGGTGTCTCTTTATTAGTGCCAGCATAGGCTTCAGTCAGGGTTAATATTCACTTCACATTAGTTTGGGTCGAGTGGTGGTGGTTTACTGAAGACTTTAGATAGGGTTTAGAGAGATTATACGTTGTTTTGTTTGAAACTTCTAATTTCTGACATAAGTTAGATTTAGACGTTGTTTTATAGGTCTTTATTATGAATGCAAAGAGAGAGAGAGAAAGGGGGAGAGAGAGAGAGAAAGAGAGAGACACCACCTAGGCAACGTTAGCCTGTGGACTTGCTAAACTCTGTGGTTGAGCTCCACGTCAAATAGTTCTTTAAAACGTCTGGTTTAATTTTATGAAAGTCTATTTCAGTTTCTCCACATCAAGAGGGCGGTTGGAGAGGTTAACTCTCCGCTGTAGCCAAGCAGAACACTTCACTCTCTAGCTACCTAAACAGCCACTGTAAATCCAACATTCAACACTTCATAAAATCAATAACATTGCATCAATTTCTCTCCAAAGAATCTGACATTTGAGCTTTTTCAGCAAACGTAACAGTGTCGTGACACATTTGTATCCGCGGCTGTATATGGGATGGTGAAAGGGGAATGATAATATAGAGCTGTAGCGACTTTGAAGTTGTCTTTGTGGAAGGAGAAATGTCTGTCTGCAGCTGGGCAGTCTGGGACACACGCACTGTGGGACCCGGGGCCTTGTGAGACCTGGGGCACTGTGAGACCTGGGCCACTGTGAGACCCGGGGCACTGTGGGACCCGGGGCACTGTGAGACCCGGAGAACTGTGAGATCTGGGGCACTGTGAGATCTGGGGCACTGTGAGATCTGGGGCACTGTGAGACCTGGAGAACTGTGAGATCTGGGGCACTGTGAGACCTGGGGCACTGTGAGATCTGGGGCACTGTGAGACCTGGGGCACTGTGAGAAGACAGGGAGAGAGAACTGATAATGAAGAGTTAGAAGACAAGGAGAGAGAACTGATAATGAAGAGATAGAAGACAAGGAGAGAGGACTGATTGAGGGAAAGAGCAGGCGAAGAAGAGATGCATATAGATGTGGACGGAGAGTGAAAAAATGTAGCAATGTTTTTGTGTTCCTTTTTACACTGAGTGTTTTTATCCCATGTTTATCCCTCGCTTGCACATTTTATATAGCCATCGCTGTAGGCAGGAGTTGTGAGTGGTTAGTGGGGTTTACCACAGTCTATATGACAACGTGCTCATTCATGCATGGACAATAAATTAGCTGTGTGGCCGTTTCCAGCATATTATGTCGACTATTACACATAACTTTTGTAGATAACTAGATATACATTCAAGAAGCAACGTTATATGATATTGTGTATATAGACCTGACAACAATGCCTATTCTTTTAAGCATAGTGGCCTTTTCCAAAAGGTTAGTGTTTGTTACTAAGTTTAGAATCTGGCAATGTGAGTGTATATATATATATGTATATTTATGTATATATTGTTGTCATTAAGTTCTGTCGGCTCATGTACAACCAACTAGTGGCAATTACATCTTTTTGCATTGGCGTAGAAAAAAAGTTAAATGAGTGGATAATATTTGTAAATGCACTTACTGAAATGTAGCCAATAAAGTTGATTTTCATAGTATCAACTGACCTACATCAGTGCTAGCTAGCTAATGCTGTGCTAACTGTCTGTGAAATTATATATGTTGTTCACAGTTTGGTGTTGACTATTAATTTGCGAGGTCTTGTCCATATAGACAACTTAAAAACGTTACATTACACCCGGTGCGCCTTGTTCACTTGCGTTTCTGTTAGCTTGTCTTCTCTTTCTTTTATGAGCCTGTTATCGAACCCATAAATGCTGATGCCCCAGATACTGAACTAGTCTACAAAGACAAGTTTCATTGCGTCTTTAATCAGCGTGCCGATTTTCAGTCGTGCCTTCTAATGATCAGTTATCCTTATAAAATAGAATATAGAATATATAATAGAATATATAGAATATAGAATAGACCAATATTGTCAGTTGTACAACTGAATGCCTTCAACTGAAATGTGTTCTCTGCATTTTACCCAACCCTGAGGTGCAGGGGGCAGCCCTAATCAGTTACCTGATTTGACTTCCACGTCACGGCGCCCGGGGAGCATTTTAGGGTTAACTGTCTTGCTCAAGGACAGAACGACGCGATTTTCACCTTGTCGTGACCTTCCAGGGACCTTCCAGACCCAAGCCCTAGTCCCTAACCACTAGGCCACCTTGACGCAATGCAATACTTGGATTATCAAACACAAGGCGCCATCGAAAATCAGCAGTTTCCAGCTACAATAATCATGTACAACATGTAGTAACATGATGGTACTGTAATGGATCAACAAGGTGCTTTTCTTTCAAAAGCCAGGACATTTCCAAGTCACCCAGCACACTTTTGATTGAAAATATATGTTATCTTAGATGTTTGGTTAGCTACACGCTAATGCTAATCAGTTAGCTTATTGGTGTTGGTGATCTTAGCTTTGAAATAATAATGCGTTGTCATGCATGTTGGTGTTAAGTATGCTGGTGCGCGGTCTACATATAGCTAACATTACCGCAACACTTTGATTTGATTTATCTAAAGTTTAATGTTCTGCGCCAGCTCCTTACAGTGGATAAGAACATTAGAAATCTGAGTGAACGCGCTGTCTCAGTGTAACAGCTATGGTTATATTAAGCCACAGGCTAAACTTTACATAAATCATCACTGTAGTTCACTGCCCAAAACACATGCGTCTGCTTTGCCCTTTTGATAGCTTTAAAGTATAAATATCAGTCATCGCGTAGCTCAGGTAAGAATGTGCTCGATGCAGACTTATTATGAAAAGGGTAAGAGCGAGAAGAGAGGGTGAGGGAGATTGATCAATGATAGAGAGAAGAGTGGGTGAGGGAGATTGATAAAGGTAGAGAGAAGAGAGGGTGAGGGAGATTGATAAACGATAGAGAGAAGAGAGGGTGAGGGAGATTGATAAAAGAGAGGGAGAAGAGAGGGTGAGGGAGATTGATAAAAGATAGAGAGAATAGAGGGTGAGGGAGATTGATAAAAGAGAGGGAGAAGAGAGGGTGAGGGAGATTGATAAAAGTTAAACAGACGGGAGTTAGACAGACGGGAGTTAGACAGACGGGAGTTCGACAGACGGGAGTTAAACAGACGGGAGTTAGACAGACGGGAGTTAGACAGACGGGAGTTAAACAGACGGGAGTTAGACAGACGGGAGTTAGACAGACGGGAGTTAGATGGGTGGAGAAAGATGAGAAAGGTATTGGAAGGTTGAGTAAATAGGATGATTGAGGCTTTACACAGTATGTATGTGTGTGTATGAATGTGTGTGTGTGTGTGTGTATGTATGTGTGTGTGTGTGTGTGTGTGTGTGTGTGTGTGTGTGTGTGTGTGTGTGTGTGTGCGTGTGTGTGTGTGTGTGTGTCAGAGTTTGTCAAAGTGCGTCAAATGTCCGATCAAACCCAGCTGGCTCCCATTTGCCCAGGAATGAGTCTGCACCTCTACGAGGCCCACAACCTGTTTTGTGTGTGTGCGTGAGTGTGTGTGTGTGTGTGTGTTCGTGTGTGTGTGTGTGTGTGTGCTTGTGTGTGTGTTCGTGTGTGTGCGTGTGTGTGTGTGTGTTCGTGTGTGTGTGTGTGCTTGTGTGTGTGTTCGTGTGTGTGTGTGCATGCGTGCCTACATACAGACCTGGATAATTCCTGCTTCATTACAGACCTCCCGACTCCAGTAGTAGGCATGTAAAACATGTAAGCTCACATACAATTAACTCTGTATGCAGACACACATGTTCACAGGCACGCATATTGAGCACTAAACAGTCCCCAGGCACCCCAGTTGACTGTCTCCAGATGCCCGCGCGCACACAAGCCCTCCCTCACACATTTGAGCTCTCACTTCCAGTCTCTTTGAGCCAGTTGTGTGTTATATGGTCTGTGTTGTATCCTGTGACTAGCTTGGTCTATTGAAGGTGATCCACAGTCGACAGATATGGACAGAAGGATAATCTCTGGGTATTGTTGTCCAAAATGTATGAGTTGTGTGTGTCTGTTTCAGTGGAAACTCTACCGAAAACAAAATAAAGACGCTACCATGACAACATACTAATATAATGTACTCAACAAGAGATAATGAACTATAGATGTACAATAGATTATAGATGTGGAATACACTATAAATGTACAATAAACTATAGATGTACAATAGACTACATATGTGCAATAGACTATACATGGACAATAAACTATAGATTTACAACAGACTGTAGATGTAAAATAGTTTCTACGTTTGGCCACAGATCATGTCCCATTGCAGTATAAACTGTTCTATTTTTGTTCTGTATAATCTGTAGAAAATAGGTTTCATGTGTCTGTTTTTAATAGAATCAAAATTGGGATAATAGCATCTGCTAACTGAACAAAATCAAGTTTAAGGGCTAAATGTACACCAATGCAGCATTCACATTTGCACAGTTCTTTTCAATGTGTCACAGAGTTTTAACTGTGTTGTTTTTTTTGGTAAGTTAGGTTTGATTGGGTCTGTGACAGTACTTTAGGTGCGTATGAAAATAAACTGTTATTTTCAGTTTTTTAAATATTTCTATATTTCTATATCTAATATATCTTATTATGAATATTGTCTTATTCTGCTTGTTTTTTTAGTTTTGTGTTGTAGAGGAAGATACATTTATTGCGTGCAGATGTTCTATTGGGTGTTTATCCCATTTTGGGAATTCCTGTTCGGTATGCAGATTCCAGAATTTACATTCATAGAGGGCATTGGATAATACGGTATATTGTTTTTCCTGGAAATGCTGCACATAATGTTCTCAATAAATTGCTCTTCATGCAGACACAGTCAAATTTGATCAGACCATGGTTTACATATTTTAAGTATAAGTCAGAGCTGAGAATAGTAATGATTCAAATTCTCATTTGAATTTGTCACCTGTTAGGGTTAACATTTAATTTAATATAGCATCAACCCCAGAAGCATTTTTAGGTTGAAAGTGTTTTTATGTTTTCAGTGTGATTTTACTTCGAATCCAGTCTTGAGAGCTTTTCTGTTATGCGTTTCTTTATTCTACCCTGTTAGCATATTTGTGTAAGGCAAAGCAGCTTCATTTGTATGACACATTTCATCCACTGGGGCAATTTCAAAGTGCTTTACATTAGAGAAAAAACAAACATCTTTACATTTAAAGTGGTGAGTTATGGGTTTTCTGGCACTTTATCTAAGGTTTTCTGGATCTTTATCTAAGATTTTCTGGATCTTTATCTAAGATTTTCTGGCACTTTATCTAAGGTTTTCTGGCACTTTATCTAAGGTTTTCTGGCACTTTATCTAAGGTTTTCTGGCACTTTATCTAAGGTTTTCTGGCACTTTATCTAAGGTTTTCTGGCACTTTATCTAAGGTTTTCTGGCACTTTATCTAAGGTTTTCTGGCACTTTATCTAAGGTTTTCTGGCACTTTATTCTGACTCTGCGCAGCTTCATGACCAAACACTGCCTCACCAGCCTTTGTCCTGACTCTAAACGGTTAGCAGACCAGACCCTGATGACCAGAGGCCTGGAGGTTTCATTCTGAGACAGTAGGTCTGAGGTAACTGAGTAACTTGGTTCTGAACCAGTGAGTGATTTATAGAGTAGTAGTGATATTTTAAAACTATTGATATGAGCTTGGGGCAAGTAAGGAGACGTCCGAATTGGTGTCATGTGCTCAGCTTTCTTAGTTCTTCTTAGAACTCAAGCAGCTGCCTTTAAGAGAGTCTTGAAACAGACCATTATTGTAGTCCAGACAATGTTATTAATTTCATGTTGCTCATGCAATTAATATCTGAGTCAGTAATTGCCACCATATTCTTAAACTGGCTTTTTGTCTTATGTGTCAGTTTATCAATGAAATTACTGACTGTCTGTCTCTTGTCATTGTATTTTCAGTTGTATCCATATTTTGGTGCGCGTGCTGCTGGTGTTTTTGGGCCTCTGGGCTTTTGGCTTGATAGGTTTTTTATTCTTTATGTTTTTTGGATTCTTTATGTTTATACAATAAGCCTACTCGTTGAAGAATTTGACATTTTAACTTTATTAGGCTGTCTGTGTGGATTTTTTCCTTGACTGTTGTATTTAGGTCTACACCTTCACTCTCCCAGAGAAAAAACATATTAATAAACTTGGGGCACATATTGAAACAGTTCTTGAGCAGTTTTTCACCTTAGTTTTTACACACTCTTTCTTACATTTTTAGCATTTCCGAATAGCATGCAGTTCGATTGGGTTTTGTTTCCTCATAGCTGGGTTGAGTTTAGTACTAGATTAGTCTACAGTACTAACTGTAAATGCTCTGAGAGGCTCTGGGTTAAGTTTAGTACTAAATTAGTCTATAGTACTGACTGGGCTCATCCATTTTTACACCGTTGACTATGTGCAGACCGGGTGAGGGTCAATCACCATTGGTTATTTTACTGTAGGGTGCATATTGTACTGGGGAGGCTGCCACACGTTGCATGGTGTTTGTCCCTCTCCTATAGAATGGCTTTCTTTCCCTCTGTCTCAGTCTCTTTCTTCCCCTCTGTCGGTTACCTCCAGATGTGGACAGAAACCAGGATCCTCTAATTGAAAAGCCGAAGGTTAAACCGGAGGGATTGCTAGAAGACAAGGAGAACGGCAACAACAACCGTATCTCACAGCCAGACCTGACGACACCTAGCAAAAGCATTACCTGTGAGTAACACACGCCAGCACTCCATCACTGCAGCAGGTTAGTCACCACACAGATTCATTTCTACACAGAGTGTTTAGGAGGTTCAGCGGAATTACTGATTTTTATATCACTTGCTTTATGTCACTGTTTTAAAGGCCAATACAAAAGCTTTTAACTGGCACAGACAAACAGGCTAAATCAGAAAGACAGAGTGCTCTCCGGTCTGTCTTCTATACATTTTCTATTCTATAGGTCCCTAAGCATTAATAGACAGAATCCCAGAGCTGGCAATTATAATTGTTCTTCCCATGAAGGCAGTTAAGCCTTATCCCTCGTTAATCACTGCTTTGTTCTCAGTCAACCCTCCTCGTGTTTAAAAAAAATAAACGGACAGAAAGTCTTCTACAGTATTTTACTTACCAGTGGTTTTATATTGCTTAGCACCCATCAAAATATGTCCCAATCCGAGAAACAACAATACCTTTCGCCTACTAACGGGCAAAATGTTTTTAGTGCTGTCTAGGATGGAATTAAATGAAGCTTACTACTCAAAACCGAAACAGTCCCTGCAAATCACTCTCATTTACAGTCTGCCGGAGTGAAACGGCACTGGTTTATTTTCATGCAATAAGACCCCATATATGAATAACCGTTTTCCATAACAGTTACTTAAGTGGCTCTAAATGTTTGGGTTCCATTACTGGAACCTGGTTTAGTCAGTCACACTGTCTCCGTCCTAAACGAACACACACAGCCCCAAGAAATAGCTCAGATACACCCCCCCCCCCTCGACACACACACAAACGCCTCTGAATTTAATTGCCAACATCAGAAGGTAAGTGGGGTGAGTTCCGGCTTGCGGCAGAAACCGGTCAGAGTGACTGGTTTCTTTGTGTTTGCTGTTAAATGTGATTGTTTGGGGAGTCACTATGACAACGGGACCTAGATGAGTCTGGCAGTATAGATTTGGGCTGTTTTTATTCCTCCTCGTTGTTCTGTTGGTCATCTGTATGATGTAGGA
>CM055744.1:15843715-15859071 GCA_029465975.1 Dallia pectoralis
CTAACCGTCAGCAGTCAACCTTTGAGCCATTAGGCTAAGGTTTCGTTTGGTATGTGTCAAGTTCCATTGAAAATAGACCCTTAGATCATAACCCAAAGTAAACCAGTGGAAACATGAGAGGTACGTGACCAAACGTCCCGTTAGCAGGAGGCTACACGACATGCTTCAGGGGGTTAGTATGTCTGGCTGCGTTTCCTCAGGGGCCACTAGACACACTGATGCCAGGATATACTTCACTCTGTCACACCGTGGTCACACCCGCCATGATGGACCTCCACAGGCCGGCTTCTACTTCCTGTGTATCCGCCGCGGGGACACACGCGCACGCACGCGCTCATTTCCACATCTCAGTGACACAGTGCTAACCGGCAGAGGTTTCTCCCACATGGTGCTCCAGTTGCCTGGAATACACTGGGCTTTGCAGGCGTTTGTGACGTGATAGGAGCACAGATAGGCCATTGTGCGCCGGGCGTTGTGATGTCACGGCGTCTCGGTTTCAAAGCGCTCTCTGGTCGGTGAGTGGGACGCGACAGGGCAGGGGTTACAGGGGTTACAGCTGAACTACAGATTCATGAAACACACACACATACACACTGACACACTCATACTTAATAAGATGTGAACACTAGGCATTAATACATACACGCTTTGTGATATACATGCATACAGGCACACAGAACATTGTAGGGCTGGCAAAAACAGAGTTCAGAGTGTTAATGTGTGTGTATTTATAGATCTGGTGATGGTACAGACAGCTTCTTATAATGGCCATTGCACAGAAGTTTGGTAAGCAACAGAGCAACACAAACACGCACAATCCAACCTACACCTCCGCCCGTACACCTCCGCCCGTACACCTCCGCCCGTACACCTCCGCCCTCCGCCCGTACACCTCCGCCCGTACACCTCCACCCCCGCCCGTACACCCCCGCCCGTACACCTCCGCCCGTACACCTCCGCCCGTACACCTCCGCCCGTACACCTCCGCCCGTACACCTCCGCCTCCGCCCGTACACCTCCGCCCCGTACACCTCCGCCCGTACACCTCCGCCCGTACACCTCCGCCCGTACACCTCCGCCCGTACACCTCCGCCCGTACACCTCCGCCCGTACACCTCCGCCCCGTACACCTCCGCCCTCCGCCCGTACACCTCCGCCCGTACACCTCCACCCCCGCCCGTACACCTCCGCCCCCGCCCGTACACCTCCGCCCGTACACCTCCGCCCGTACACCTCCGCCCGTACACCTCCGCCCGTACACCTCCGCCCGTACACCTCCGCCCGTACACCTCCCCACACCCCATGTATACACACACATGTGCACAGAAAACAGAAACCTTTCCGCTGTGAGATGTCTGCCAGCCCAAACACACCAAAATAACTCCCCTCACTCTCTGTTCCCCTTTTAGGAGCACTATGGTCCCCAGAACCCAGTGTGTGTGTGTGTGTGTATCTTTTTGTTAATGTCTTTAGCATGTTGGTAAACAGCTGGAACACACCTTGAATGAGTTTCGAGGTCATGTGTCAGATTAGTCATGGTGACCCATCTTGTCTTATAGCACCCCTGTTTCTTCCTGTTTGATAGTTCCGTGCGCACACACACACACACACACACACACACACACACACACACACACACACGCACGCACACAGCTGCATTCAACTATGGATACACACCCTAACCGTAATGCTGACTACACACACCTCAGCATAGTCTCTGATTTTCCCTCCATATTACTGTAAAGAACATAGTATAACCGATTATAGAAACGTTGGTACACAAAGCTGTCACACACTTTCAGAACATAAACAATTTAAATACACACACACACACACACACCCACACACACACTCCACTCCACTCCTAGAGCTGTCTGCTACTACAGACATAGCCGTCTTGTATTTTCACTGTGAGAAAGTACAACAGGATAGAGTTAACTCATGAAGTCCAGACAGAGAAATGAGACTGGAGGTTTTCCCTGCATCTCAACCGATTCGGGTCTTACAATCGGTGAGTCCAGATGACGCAACCGAACCAGATCCTGTACTACTGACCCAAAAATTAAACAGGTACCCGACCACGTGACCTGAGCACAACCATCTACATCTCTGTTGTATTTAGAAACTGAACACAGTTTCTAACACACAGGAATATAAACATACAATGATAGTCAGTGGCACACATATTTACTGTACCTCTTTGTAAGGAAAGTGCTGATGACAGAGAAAGGACTGTACTCCTCACGCTGCACTCTACATCTCTGGCCACTCCGCTGGGCTGAAAACAGAGAGAGAGAGAGAGAGAGAGAGTCAGAGTGACAGACAGAGAGATACAAATGTGGTACATCAATGCATATTCATACTACAGTGGATATAAAAAGTATACACAACACTGTTAAAATGAAAATAAATATTTCAGGGGGGAAAATAAAATAAAAAACCTTACAATAGCCTGGTTGCGCACCCTTAAACAAACATTTTGTTGAAGCACCTTACGATTTTATTACAGCACTCAGTCTTTTTGGGTAAGAGTCTATTGGCACGACAGATCTTGACGTGAACATTTGCACACTCTTCGTTGCAAAACTTGTCAATATCTATCGGATTGCAAGGACATCTCCGTTGCACAGCCCTCTTCAGATCACCCCACAGATGTTCAACTGGATTCAGGTCTGGGCTCTGGCTGGGCCATTCCAAAACATTCATCTTTGTCTGGTAAATCCATGCTGTGGATTTAGATGTGTGCGCTTTGGGTCGTTCTCTTGCTAAAAGGTAAACTTCATCTTTAGCTTTCTAACGGAAGCCTAAAGGTTTTGTGCCAAAATTGCCTGGTATTTGGAACTGTTCATAATTGCCTCCACCCTGGCTAAGGCCCTGGTTGCAGATGAAGAAAAACAGTCCCAAAGCATGATGCTGTCACCACCATGGTTCACTGTGGGTATGGTGTCCTTTTGGTGATGTGCAGTCTTGTTTTGCGACAAAAAATGTAGAGTTATGGCCAAAAATTTCAACCTTGGTTTCATCATACCATAACACATTTGCGAACATGCCTTTGGGAGACTTGAAGTTTGGTTTTTGCAAACGTAAGCTTTGGAAATAATTTTGTACCCTTCTCGTGACTGAAATCAACAATGAGATTCCTCTGATGCTTTGGAAGCTCTTTGCGGATCATGACTTTTGCTCTGAGATGCAACTACGAAAATGTCAAGAAAAACCTACTGGATCAGCTGACCTTTATTTGTGATTAATCAGAGTAATTTTAAATGACAGCAGATGTGTAATGACTTCTATTTAACATGAGTTTGAATGTGATTGGTTAATTCTGAACACAGCCACATACCCAGTTATATTAGGGTGTGTACCATAGTGTGCACACTATGGTAACTGAAGACAATCTTTTGTTTGAAATAAATTAGTTGGTTAAGATACTGTTGAATATATCAAAACACAATTCAAAAGGCTTCATATGCTCCTCACTCACGAATAAATAAGTTATAGTAGGTTTTTAAACTAAAACAGTTTTAGTTTTGACATTTAGAAAATGTATTCAATAACCCTATTCATAGCCATATTCCGACTGCCCCTGTGTATCACACATTCTCGAGATTATAACAGAAATTACTTTTCAAAACAAGTAATGGCCGTCCTGCGTTTGCCAATGTGGTAGTGGGTAGTTTCCATTGTGCTTCAATAGTTCTCTTAAACATTATCATTATCACGTCTCTGAAGTGGGTGTGATTTCTTAAGTTAATAAGTGTTGAAATTCAGTTCTGTGAATTGGCGAACCACCAAAATCCCCCCTGCATCCTTAAGAGAGTTATGTTCCTAGCACCCTTCGTGTAAATCAGCCTTGACCTAATGAGGCTGAACTTTCAAATAAAGCGAGGATTGCCTTGTTCTTCCTCAGCTTGGATTTCTCAATTCTCACTGGATTGAAGCAATAACTTCCTGATATAGCATTGTTATCCAGTTCGCCATGGCTACTACTGTTAACGAACTAACAAACATACCAAGCGCACCTCGGAAACGAGGCCTTTTTACTGTCATCCTCCCCCAACAACCTCCTTCTGATTCAGGCCGCGGGATATCAGTCGACCCTCTGGTCTCATGGATCCACATCGTTCTTTTCACATCAACCGGCGTAAGAAAATGACTCCCGCTGAAGTCTTCACCTTATTAATGATCCACGAAAGTCACAAGCACCAATGGAACCTAAATAATTAGTCATCTACAGCCAGTTCACCCCTATTCATTAACCGTTATACAAGGCGGTAATAAGACTCAATGAAGCCTCAGCGGTCTGCCATAGGAGCCAGCACATTAAGCGTCCGTTTAAAGAGCTGTTGTGGCCCACTGATAAATGAACGCTCACTCCCTATTTAAATATCGTCACAAAACATGTTGTCTCAGAGGCTTCCCGGTCACCGTTCGCACACATCGGGACACCACACACACACACACATTATATTTGGCAGGCCGCTCTTATTCACCGTCTCTAGTCTCCGATTGGTGACAGGGCACTCCTCCACTCAATGAGCCAGACCGGGGGCGTCTCGGGTACAGGTTGAGTCACTATCCTTGCCTTTCCCGATAAACCATATTTCCTATGCCGGTTTCATCATAAGTCAGCCATGTTTCCCATAAGTCAGTCTGATAGCCGTCCGTGGGAGGAATTATTCCGGCCTCCCACAGAAGAAGTAGAACATGTAGAACTCCAGCCTGGAGCCGGCGTGCTGTGTATCACTGATGAATGGATGGCACTGCCAAACACACAGACAAAACACACACACACACACACACACACACACACACACACACACACACACACACACACAGGTGAGTGTGAAGAAGAGAAGAAAAAGGCGAGCCACACATTTCTCTCAGATCAGACAGAGCAACATTTAAACAACGTTAAATGAAATCAAAAACCGGTGAACTCCTTTACATGTTGATCAAAACAATGTGCGACCACAGCAACAAGACATCTGACCCAATGTCACGAGAAAAGAAAACCAGCGTAAACCATGTTTACTACAACACAACCAGAGAAGAGACGCAGACTTACACAGATCCCCACTGACAGACACGAGCGAGCACACACACACACACACACTTTATTTAACTCACCTACACACACTCCAGAGGACAAGCAGGAATAACACATCGATAGAGATCAAGATCTGGCTCGGGTGGTTATCAGCAGAATGGAAGCAATGACACAAAGCTGTTAAAACCCGTCAGAAACGACTCCTACTGATATAAACAATGACAGACTGGAAATGAATGAGGGCATTTTTTATCAGATAAAAGCCAGAAGAATGACAGTGCAGACTTAAAGGCAACAGGCAGCGCACAGAGCACGAACCAAACTGTCCCCAGGCCAGTGTTATTATCCAACAGTTGACAAACTATAAAACGAGATCACAGAAGATCTGCACCATTGCATTATTTATTGACAATTTTGCTCATTCAGTTGACTGTCTTCTCATCTAAACGATAGTATCCAAGGACCTTCAGTGTCCTGGGTCTTTGTGATATGTGTCATATACCAAGAGGAAGCCCCCTGCTTAAACAATGACCACAACAACCACATTTTCCTTGTGATTATTTTAAGACAATACTTTGAACCAATCAATGAACGAACATGGGTTGGTATCTTTAGAAGGAAAACGTGTGTAAAAGGCTAAAGTAATACTGGGATATTTAATCCAGAAAATTCAGGAACGAAGCCAATACCTGTTTCGGAAACGGTTTAGCCCCACCTGCTGGGAACTAGGCACTGTAAATCCAACTTCACCACACCTAGAAAACCCTACGAATCCTAATCCTTACAAGCATGAATTAAACACAGACTAAGTGTGGCGACCTAATGTAAATGAATGGTTCAACCGCTAAAGCTAAACATCTGTAGTGTAGCTACTAATATGCTCATGTAAAAACCAGAGAGTTTTTTTCAGAATCACCAAAGTTTGGTTCCAAAAGTTGTTTTAAACTTCGCACTTCGCATGGCGTGGGCTTTGATTGCAAATGCGGTGGTTACAATGCAATCACCAATCGGAGATGTCATCAAGATCAGTTAATACTAAGTACATGGATTTGTGATTAGATTAAAGCTGACAAGATAATGGCTACTCTTTGTGACGGTGTGAGACAAAAGATGTACAGGACACTCATCTCAATATATGTGGACCTGCTTGAAGTAAAACGGATGATGTAAGTGAGAAAATAAAGGTGTTATAATGGACGGAGATAGGAAAGTGAAAGGGGAAGAAAGGAAGAAGGAAACAGGGATTAAGTAATTGGAGCAATGAAATGAGCAAAAGAAAAGAGAACCGAGAAAAGACTGAACACTCTGCAATATAAATGAAGACGTACATGATGATCAGTCAACTCAACTAATATGCCTGTTTCCAGACACTTGAAACCACTTTATATTCGAGTGAAATGATTGGGTGAAAGTAACATCCACAGCCAATGTTTACCTAATGGCCAAATTTGCAAGCAAGGGCGATTTCTCCCTTTTGTTCATATATCCAATCCGCTCAACGTCTATATCTGTGTACCACTAGATGAGCAGAAACAATTTAAACATTGTGATTGTGTCAGAGGCAGCAGAACATTTCAGTTCCGAGTCATCAGGCAATCTCTCGGGAGAAAACCCCTCCTCTCATTTAGGTACTAGTTTACAGGAAGAGGGAGATTTTCCTTCAGCCGAAACCAAGGTACCAAATAACTGACTCACTGACACACACTGTGACCTTGTGATTGCCTGGGTCACAGGGTTCATGTTTAAAGCACTCTGGTGATTCATCAAAAGGACGACCAGTCTGTCAAGAAATGATAACTTCTCTCATCAACAGAGTGCCGGTTCCACGACGCAGTCGAATAACAACTGAAATACAATTGTGTTCATTTAAATCAATATCAGCTGGATGCTACGGTCATAGCTTGTCTTTCTGTGATTCAACAGCACTGAAGAAGAAATGTCATTTAAGTCAAAGAATACTAGGATTCCCCTCATATTCAAGATAAATATGTTATAATTTGTAAATGAATCAGTCAGTCGTAATTCACACAGTGCATAAAAATGAATTTGTATTGTGTATCAGGCCTGTGTTTCCCCATGCCTAGCTTAACCAACTCCTGTGTAGCAGGTGAGAATTACAGTAATGACAGTGAATGGGACAGAAGAATTTCCAGAACATCCTGTGGTAATTCTTATCTCACATACCCTGATAAGATCACTTTAGTCACTGAGCAGATTTAACTGAAGACATACCCAAACAGAACCTTTGTTTCATTGTAATGGTATGCATGTGCCTGCTATGTGACCTCTGAAACAGGAACAGCGCGACTCAAGGTAGATAGGTCGTGACCTTTTCCGTGACACGTATCCAGAGACTAAAACCAATTCTCTGGGGGAAGGCTACAGGCACGATACACAATACAGAATTCATTTTATGCACTGTGTGAGCACGACTGACTATTCATTACAGAATATAACATATTTATCTTGAATATGAGGAATCTAGTATTCTTTGACCCAAATGACATTTCCTTCTTCCGAGTACTGTTGAATCACAGAGCAGAAGCGCGCCAACTCCAGCTGATATTGGGGCCCAAATGAACTGCAATTATATTTCAGTTGTTATTCGACTGCGTCGTGGGAACGGCTGATGATGAGAGGAAGTTATCATTTCTTGACAGCTGGTAGGTCACTTTGATAGTCACCAGTGCTAAACATGAACCCTGTGACCCAGGCAGCTCCACCAGATACAGTGTGTGTCAGTGAGTCAGTTATTTAATTGCCTTGAGTTTCGGCTGAAGAAAATCTCCCTCTTCCTATCAAACTAATGCCTAAACAGGAGGGAGGTTTTCTCCAGTACTGATGACGGAGACAGAAATGTTCTGCTGCCTCTGACACAATCACAATGTTCAATTGTTTCTGCTCATCTAATTAACAGACTATAGGCGTTGGCGGATTGAATTATGAACAAGGGAGGAAATCGCCGCTGCTTCACAGAACGGCCATTAGGCTAGGCATTGGCTGTGGTTTCACCCAATCATTTCACTTTCAGGCTATAAAGTGGTTTCAGAGTGACTGGAGGCAGGCATGTGGGTGAGTTTGGCTGATCATCATGTACGTCTTTCATTATATTGCAGAGTGTTCAGTCTTTCTCGGTTCTCTTTTCTTTGCTCATTTCATTGCTCCCAGTACTTAATCCCTGTTTCCTTCTTTCCTTTCTTCCTTTCCTTTCTATCTCAGGTCCCGTGCTGCCTTTATTTTCTCGCTACATCATCCGTTTTACTTTCAAGCGAGTCCATTGGCGAGGATGAGTGCTCCTGCCATCTATGCGATGCAAGCCAGCCATTATCACTTGTCGGCAATCTGTCCTCCGCTGTACTTAGTATTAACTGATGCGTGACATCTCCGGTGTGTTGCATTAACAACCACCGCATTTACAAGCCAAGCCCACGCCAACACGAGATGCGAAAGTTTAAAACAGCTTTGGAACCAAACAAATGGGAGAAAAACTCTCTGGGCATGAGCATGTGTAGCTGCACTGAATGTTTAGCAGCGATTTGAACCATTCATTTGATCAGCCCTGCTGAGTCTATGTTTAATTGAGATTAGGATTTAAATAAGAATTCTAGGTGAGCCAGGATGTGGGCCGAGTGCCTGGTTCCCGGCAGGTGAGGGCAAACCGTTTCGGGCTGAGCCCAGCCGTTCCTGGGAATTTCTGGATTGTCAGTACTGGCCTTTGCCCGTTTTCCTTCTAAGGCTCTCCAACCCATGTTCGACCATTAGTTCAAGCGTATCTTAAAATAATCACAAGGAAAATAATGATTTATTAACAGATAAACTGTTTAGGGAGCTTCCTCTTTATTTATATGGCACATATCACAAAGACAGGACACTGAAGATCCTTGGACACTATAAGTTTAGATGGAAGACAGTCAGCACAGATGAGCAAGGTAATCAGTAAACAATGCACAGTAATGCAGGTCTTCTGTGATCTCGTTTTATGAAGTTTGTCAGCTTTCTGAATGAACTGTACTGGCTGGAAGTTTGGTTGGCTACGTGCTCTGTGCGCCTTGTTGCCTGTCTGCATCATTCTTCTGGCTTTATCTGATAAAATGCCCGCCGACCATTCCAGTCTGTCATTGTTTGTATCAGTAAGGGTCGTTTCACAACGAGTTTCTTACAGCTTTGGCTGTCATTGCTCCATTCTGCTGATAGCTTCCACCGAGTAGGTGCTGTCTGTCGTGTGTTATTCAGCATCTGGGATGTGGAAGTGGTTAAGTAGAAACAATGACAATGCTCATGTATTATTGTGCTCTTCATTCTGTCGGTGGTTAATGCAAGTCTGCGTCTCTTCTCTCTGGTGTGTTGTAATGGCTTGTAGTTTCACTGAAGTTTCTTTTTCGTGACATCAGTCCAGATCAGCCTCTTGTTGCTGTGGTAACACATTATTTTTGATCAGCATGTAAAGGGATTCACCGGTTTGGTTTCATTTAACATTATTTAAGCTGTTATACTGTCTGATCTGAGGAAGCTGTGTGGCTGCCTTTCTTTCTCTTCTTGCACTCACCTGTGTGTGGCTGGCTGTGTGGCTGGCTGTGTGCCTGTGTGTGTGTCTATTAAATGTGAGCTGTTTCAGCTCTGTGTGTTTGGCAGTGCCCTCCATTCATCCAGTGATACACAGCAGGCTGGAAGTGCCAATGTTTACACTTCTTCTGTGGGAGGCCAGAATCGGGCGAAATGGAAGCAACATAAGCATGGCGACTATGACGGCATAAGAAAAACCAGTTTATCAGGAAAATGACTCAACTGCTGCAGACGTCCCCAGCTTCATTAGTGGAGTGCCTGTCGAACTAGGAGCAGTGATCGGCCTGCCAGAGTATAATGTGTGTATGTATTAATGCCTCCCGATATTAACGAACGGCACCATTCCAAAGCCTCTGAGACAACATGTTTGTGACGATATTTAAATAAGGGAGTGGCTGTTCATTTATCAGTGGACACAACTTGCTCCCAAACAGACCGCTAACTGGCCTCAACGAACGCTGAACTCATTGTATTACCGCAGCAGCCATAACGGTTAATGTGGTGAACAGCGATGACTGGTGGCAAGGTTTCATTGAGTATAGCTGTTTCATGGGTCGATAATAAGGTGAACTTCGGCGGGAGTCATTTTCTACGCCGGTGATATGAGAACGATGAATCCACTTGGAAGTCGACAACTCCGCGGCTAATCAGGAAGATTTGTTGGGGAGAATGACGGTAAAAAGACTCGTTTCCGAATTGCGCTTATTTATGTTTGTTAGTTCGTTAACAGTAGTAGCCGCTGGCGAGCTGGACAACAATGCTGCTATCAGGAAGTTGTGCTTCAATCCCAGAGAGTGAGAAATCCAAAAGCTGAGAGGGAAGAACAAATCCTTGAAGTTCAGCCTCATTAGGTCAGGCATTTACACCGAGAAGATGTAGAGGCCTCTTGAAGGATTCTTGGGGGAGACACAGTGGTTCACTATTCACACAGAACTGGGCTTTCAACAGTAACTTGAAATCACACCCACTTCAGGAAGACATGATGTGGCAATGTTTAAGAGAACTATTGAAGCTTGCAATAAACCACCCACTACACATTGGCATTACTGTTTTTGAAAATGAGCTCTGTTATAATCTCGAGGAATGTAAACACGAGCGTCAGAATATGGCTATGGAATAGAGGTTATTAATCATTTCTAAATGTCAAAACTAAAACTATTTTGAATTTAAACCTACTATAACTTTTATTTATTCGTAGTGAGCATATAATGGCTGTTTTGACATATTCAACAGTATGTAACCAACTAATTTATTTCAAACAGATTGTCTTCAGTTACCATAGTGTGCACGCATAATGCACACACCCTAATACTGGGTGTGGCTTGTGTTCAGAATAACCAGTAAAACTCATCAAATAGAAGTCATTACATCTGCTGTCATTAAAGTACTCTGATTAATCTAGTAAAAAGCTGATCCAACAGAGTTTCTTTGACATTTAAGTTGCATCTCAGAGCAAATATGGTGACTTCAGAAAGCATCAAGAAGCGAAAGTACAAGGTATTTCCCAAAAACTTACGTTTCATAAAAAACCAAACTTCCAGAAAAGGCATGTTCACTGAAATATCTTCATAATGATGAAGACAGGTTGAAGAATTACATTTCAACGATACTTGAGAGCAAGACTTGCATCACCAAAGGACACCCACAGTGAACTGTGTGTGAGCAGCATCATGCTTTGAGACTGTTTTCTTCATCTGCAACCAGGAGCGCAGCAGGGTGGAAGGCAGTGAGCAGTTTCCCCTGGCCTGAAGGCTGCACAGGCTTTCCGTTAGAGAAGCTAAAGATGAAGTTTGCACAGCAGAGGAACGACCCCAAGCACACATCTAAATCACGGCATGAATTGCAGACAAAGATGAATCTTTGGAATGGTGACCCGAAACTGGGTCCAGTTGGTATCTGTGGGGTGATCTGAAGAGGGCTTTATGCAACTGGAATGTCCTTGCAGTCCGGTAGATATTGACGGGATTTTACGGCGAGAAGTGTGCAAATGTTGCGTCGGAATCTGTCATTAATAATTTCTTGCCCAAAAGGGCTGAGATAACTGCTCAACAAAATCGTAGTCTTCAGCAAAATGTTTGTTTAGCAACCTTCAGGTTTTTATTTTATTTTCCCCTCAAATATTTATTTTTTCATTTTAACAGTATTTACATGTACTTTATCACTGCAATATGAATATGCATTGATGTACCGCATTTGTAGCTCTCTCTGTCTGTCACTCTGACTCTCTCTCTCTCTCTCTCTCTCTGTTTTCAGCTGACGGAAGTGGCCAGAGATGCAAGGGTGCGGCGTGAGTACGGCTCTTTTCTCTGTCATCAGCACTTTCCTTACAAGAAGGAGCGCGTAAATGTATGTGCCGCTGACTGTCATTGTAATATTTATATTCCTGTGTGTTAGAAACTGTGTTCGAGTTCTGGCAGAGATGTGAGATGGTTGTGCTCGGGCTCGCATGATCAGGCCCCCTGTTTAGTACGGGTCGGCTGTGGTTCATTTGCATTATCTGAACTCACCGGTGTGGACCCGAATCGATGTGCGGCTCTCGGTCTCATTTCTCTGTCTGGGCATATGAGTTAACTTCTATCCTGTTGTACTTTCTGCAGTGAAAATACAGACGGCTTGCTGTCTGTAGTAACGAACGCTCTGGAAGTGGTGGAGTGTGTGTGTGAGTGTCAATGATATTATTATTGTGTGTATTTTAGAGTTGTTTATGTTCTGGCTGTGACATTTTGTAACACCAGCATTTACCTGTCAGGGTATACTATGTTCTTTACAGTAATATGGAGGGAAAGTCAAATGCTGAGTGTCTGTAGTCAGCATTGCAGAGGCAGGAGTGTGTACATCCATGGTGAATGCAGCAATGGCTGCGGTAACGTGTGTGTGTGACAAACATTGTGTGTGTGGCGTGTGTGTGTGTGTAAGGCTTTAACTCAGGCAGGGCCAGGGGTGCTAAGACAGGGATGGAATACTTAATGACTGTCTGACATGACCTCAGGAGCTCATTCAGGTATTATTCAGCAATTCTGTATGCTAAGACATTAACCAAGATACCACACGCACACTGGGTTCTGGACCATGAATGCTCTAAGGAACGAAAGAGTGAGGAGTTATTTTGGTGTGTTTCAGGCTGGCAGAACATCTACGGCGAAGGTTTCATTTTCTGTGCACCTTCTCATTCATTCTTTAACTACATGAGATTGTGAAGGTGCTAGCGGCCGGAGGCTGCAGGCGGATGCGGGCGAGTGCGGCGGGCTCTGCGAGGCGAGCAGGCGAGGTGAGGTGAGCAGGCGGTGGAGGTGCGGAGGCCGGAGGTGCGGCGGAGGTGTGCGGGGCGGAGGTGTACGGGGCGGAGGTGCACGGCGCGGAGGTGTGCCGGGGCGGAGGCGGAGGTGTACGGGGCGGAGGTGTACGGGGCGGAGGTGTACGGGCGGAGGTGTACGGGCGGAGGTGTACGGGCGGGCGGAAGTGTGCAGGCGGGCGGGGAGGTGGAGGTGTACGGGGCGGAGGTGTACGGGGCGGAGGCGGAGGTGTACGGGGCGGAGGTGTGCGGGCGGAGGTGTACGGGCGGAGGTGTAGGTTGGATTGTGCGTGTTTGTGTTGCTCTGTTGCTTGCAAACTTCTGTGCAATGGCCATTATAAAGAAGCTGTCTGTACCATCACAGATCTATAAATACACACACATTAACACTCTGAACTCTGTTTTTGCCAGCCCTACAATGTTCTGTGTGCCTGTATGCATGTATATCACAAAGCGTGTATGTATTAATGCCTAGTGTTCACATCTTATTAAGTATGAGTGTGTCAGTGTGTATGTGTGTGTTTCATGAATCTGTAGTTCAGCTGTAACCCCTGTAACCCCTGCCCTGTCGCGTCACTCACCGACCAGAGGCGCTTTGAAACCGAGACGCCGTGACATCACAACGCCCGGCGCACAATGGCCTATCTGTGCTCCTATCACGTCACAAACGCCTGCAAAGCCCAGTGTATTCCAGGCAACTGGGCACCATGTGGGAGAAACCTCTGCCGGTTAGCACTGTGTCACTGAGATGTGGAAATGAGCGCGTGCGTGCGCGTGTGTCCCCGCAGCGGATACACAGGAAGTAGAAGCCGGCCTGTGGAGGTCCATCATGGCGGGTGTGACCACGGTGTGACAGAGTGAAGTATATCCTGGCATCAGTGTGTCTAGTGGCCCCTGAGGAAACGCAGCCAGACATACTAACCCCCTGAAGCATGTCGTGTAGCCTCCTGCTAACGGGACGTTTGGTCACGTACCTCTCATGTTTCCACTGGTTTACTTTGGGTTATGATCTAAGGGTCTATTTTCAATGGAACTTGACACATACCAAACGAAACCTTAGCCTAATGGCTCAAAGGTTGACTGCTGACGGTTAGAAGGTCGAGCCGGGAGTCGAGTCGCGGAGTCGAGCAGGGAGACTTGCACGTTAAACTAGATTCGCTAGATCATATTCGGATTTGATGAAATCATTAGCTCAGCTTGATGATAGTGTTGTCAGGAAATATTCCCATGCTAAGCCTGACATTGGAGTGCCGTGGCACCTCTCTCTGGTGAGCCAATTGAGTTTGGAAATGTAATCGCCCCATTGGTCAGAGCCTATAAATACATCCAGAGACATTCCGTGTGTGTGTGTGTGTGTGTGTGTTATGTAACAGGGATACATTTACACGTAAACATACAGCTTAACAGCAGCAGTAGTAGCAGATCAATAATAAATCCCAGACAGAATACAATGTTTGTCCCGGGGCCAATATCTGCTTATTCATTCATATCCGTAGGTCATTCTACAAATACAACTACATCTCTTCCACCGCAGTGTGTGTGTGTGTGTGTGTACCAGTCAGTGGGCACAAAGCAGACAGTGTGTGTTGTACACGGAGAACAACAGACAGCCTCAGTACCAGTCAATAGGAGCTGCCCTTCTTATTGTACCTCACACACAATAAGCCTCTCTTTCTTTCTTTCTCTCTTTTTCGTTTTCTTTCTCTCTCCTTCCATCTCCATTCCCGTATATGGTCCGTGTTGCTGATGACAAGTCGAGCCGTCTAAGCCGATGGTTGAAGCCGTTCTGTTTTGGCTTCCTATTCTACACGTGTGTGTGTGTGTGTGTATGTGAAATGGCACCACTCTCGGTGCCGTCTCATTGGCTGACATTTTGATTATTCTGTAAGAACCCAAACCACCGGGACAGTAGTGCCCCAAGCCCTGATCAACGGGGAACTCTGGGGAGGTCCTGGGTGACAGACCGCTGGGTGTGGGTGTGAGGGGGAGGAAGGAGCGTGTGGGTGTTCCCCTAAGTAAGGCTCCTCACATGACCACGTCACCATAATAGAACCACATGACTCCCACATGACTACCCCAATGGTAAGCATGGCTACACCTCTCTGCCCAGAGTTAGGGCCTGGAGAGATGCCCCCCCTCTCCCCCTCTACGGTCCACCCCCTACCCAGAGATCTCCCTGGCCAGTGTCCTCTGCCTCCTCGTGCGGGGCGTTATTCAATCTAAACCGCAGTGAAGAAAGCATTCAATAACGTGTTATTCTGTCATACGGACAGAAGGTTGATATGGTCTTCATCTGCTGTCAGGAAGCTGCATATATGGTCATAGTAAACTGTTTAATACACAGAGAAGCCACGGTGCAAAATGCAAATGCCGGTTAATGCGCTTGTAGCATTTGTCCACAGGGGGCGCCAGAGATTTTACCGACTTGGCACAATGACAGGTTTTGTTTGAATG
>CM055744.1:15859571-15877071 GCA_029465975.1 Dallia pectoralis
CTCTCTCTCTCTCCTCCCCGTTGTGTCTCCTCCCATCTCCCCTATTTCCACCTCCCTCTACCCGCTCTCCTCTTATCTCCTGCCATTTTCTCCCTGTCTCCTAACATCTATTCTCGTCCTTTCCTCCTCTCGTTTCCTTTCCTCCTGTAAATTTATTTTCTCCTCACCAGGCTGTTTCATTTTACACATGGTTGGTTCTGTCTAGAGTGTAATTGGCAGAAGTGAATTGTTTTGCAACCAGAAACTGTGTGTCATTCAGAGATGACACACACACACACACATTCATGACAGCAAAGCTTCAGTTGTAGGCACGCCACACAGGAACAATTCCGAGTCAGTAAGCCCTTTCAGTTATTCCATCCCTGTTCCATGTCATTAGTATGACACACACACACACACACACACACACACACACATAAAACAGTTGGATGTGGGAGGACAGACCGGACAATGTCATCACCATCATTCTCCAAAACCCCGCACTCCTAAATATAAAAACCCTGAGATATATTTTCATGGACGTCTTTCTCAAGCCCGCCCATGGACACATGAACACATCATTTAACCGACAAGTGTCATTTCCAACTGAGAAAAAACAATCACAATCTGTCCATCTCCTTTTTGTTTTTCTCCACTGGTCGTTTTGTGTATCTCCTCGAGGCCCGGATCGTTCTCCGGCCACATTGGACTTGTTCCTCTGTATTCGTTTGTCTCCTGATAAGTGCAGTTAGCTCCATCTCCGCATATGTCCACCTCGGTCTCCATCGCTCTCACAAACCTCCTCCCTGCCAGTGCTCGGTCTGCGGCACAGTTGTGATCTTATCTGGCCATCGAACTATTCAATTTGAATATGTTTAATATTGACAACGTAAAATAGAAAAATATGAATAGAGTTATCAACAGCAAGTCAATCGATATGCAGACAAAACACGACAGTGTGTGTACAGTGTGAATATTATCACAAAACACCACCTTGTCCTACAAACCGGGCACGATGCCTCTATAAAAACACGGCCACCAAATGTCACATGGCTCATAGCGTTTAACTGAGTATTTCCGTTTTAATATGTTTCAAAAGTCCGATGAGTTTAGTGAAGAAGCGATACATACACTGTAATATGTCACCTGGTTTAACAGATTATAACCTGTCTGGTGTCTGCATCAAACACAAACACAGATGTTATAACATTACATGTTATGACACTTGATAGTAACATGCACTTTATACTTTATACACATTTGCGTACACTTCTTTGCTTTCTAAGTGTGATTTTGAAGAGTGCTGAGTGCGGAGTGTCATCACGCTGTTCCATAAACATTTCTCCGGAGTGGGCGTCTACGTCGGGGTTTCCCCGGGCAACAGTGAAGGGTATCCCCCGGCAACGGAGAAGGGTAATGAGGTTCTGATGACCTGATTTAGACACGAGTCTAGGGAGAGGAGAGATATGTAAAAGGTGTGATGTTTTGCAGCTCCTCTTTTTCGCTGGCCTGTTCCGTGGAAGTACACCAGCCTGAGGCTTGAAACGGCTGCCTGGATATGTGTACAGAGCTTTGGGTTATACACACACACACACAACTGGGGAACCTGATTGGCAAACCTGCAACAATTGTTTATTTTCATGCGTGTGTGTGTGTGTGTGTGTGTGTGTGTGTGTGTGTGTGTGTGTGTGTGTGTGTGTGTGTGTGTGTGAAAGGTGACCTGGGACTAGTGGTTCAGTCCAGGTGACCTGGGTCTAGTTAGAAAAGAGTATCTAAAATACATTCAGAATAACTTTTATAAAAGAGAAAGTGCCCGTGCAGAACTCAGAGTGGCACACGTTTGTATTCTCTCTAGTTCGTTCACATTCTAGGGTACACAATAAAACTGACAAACAACTGACCTACCAGAACAATATGTTGATTACTTGGAGAACTACTTTAGTGATTTAACAATATTCCAGACATTAACCAGGTTTCTGCAACTTGTAGATATGCATTTAAATAATAGGGAGATTTTGTGTGTGAAAATCTGCCAGTCCACATCAGAGTGGATTTTCTTGCCAATGCTCCACAAAACCTCCTTGTTCTGATAGCCTCAGACGATATTTCTTCCAACGTTTTTTAAAGGAGGCCTCCCGTTGAGCGAAATCATTTGAAGGCTGTCTTTTCAAATTCTTTTCTACTTGAAAGTTTTCTTTTGCGACACATTTTCAAAGTCCACAGTAAAAGAAAGATGTTAATTGAAAGTTTCAGAAATTCCTAGAGATGATGCACGGTTTACTTTTGTGGCACGTCTTGTATACTGCCAATATGAAAATGGTTACAAACTATTGTCTATGGTGTATGGTAATGTATGGTAATGTATGGTGGTCTATGGTCTATACTTTATGCTCTATGCTCTATGGTCTATGGTCTATGGTCGGAACGTCGGCCAACTCAACGGGGAAATTCCTGAGGGTACTGGGATTTCATCACACTGGCCGTCTGGAAAAGTCTGAAAAGGTCCTCAATTGGATTGGCTGTCCAGTATAACGGTGATCCATTGGTCGATATCCCCAGAACCCAGGACCCCAGACCTCAGACCCCAGACCTCAGAACCCAGAACCCAGAACCCAGAACCCAGAACCCAGAACCCAGACCCCCAGAACACCAGAACCCAGAACCCAGAACCCAGACCTCAGACCTCAGACATCAGGCCACACATACCCAAATCAATAAGATGGAAATAAAATATCCTTTCCCTTTTAGGTAAAACATACACTGACTCAATTGATTTGGCTCACAGACTTTTCTCTGAATAACTGTTCAGATATTAGCCCGGATGCCAAATCAATAGAGCTTTCTAAATTCACATACTTCATATTTAGAAAGTGTGTGGACCTTGAAGACTCTTAACCCACTCTGTTCACTATTAGATATACATTAACAAGGATCTAACTACGGTTAGATACATCAGAATAGTATAGAAAAATCCATAGAGATCACATGTGCTGATATGTTAATTAATTCTACAGCAAACTTCAAAAGTATTTGAACAGAGATGTTTTGGGGGCTCTGTATTTTTTTCTTTTTAAAGATTTTGGAAGATCCCGTTAATAAAGGGTTAAAATACTGTCTGCATTAAGTGTGGGGTGTAATTACGCATATTAAAGACTGGCAGAGCATCACCAGGGAAAGACTGGCAGAGCATCACCAGGGAAAAGACTGGCATACGATAAATGTTGACACACGCATTTTACCCCCAAGTACAATAATAACGAAAAAAGACAGTTACAGAAGGTTTCATTGTCCGAATACTTAGTTAACATACAGTTTAACACATTTAGCCATACCGTATTAGTTAAAGTCAGCTCATTGTATATTTATAGAAAAGGAGTGACTTTGTGAGATCTTTATTGTGTGTGTGGGAAATACGTTCCTGCGTGGTCTCCCCTGTGAGCTCTGAGAGGGATGCTTTATATCTCTGGACTGACACCTACTGGCACTTAAACAAACCACAACCTGGAAAATGTGTCATATCCACCTCTCATAGTGCACTGCTAAGGATTATGTATTTTAATATGTGAATGTCCAGCAGCTGATATAACAGTAAAACGGCTCCGGTTTGGTTTCACTCAAACCCATTTTCCCTTTTTGGCATTTCATGTACAAGAATATGATCAAGTAGGGTGTTAGAAAATGTATTTTAAGATTATTGTTTTTCTTCCTCTCTGTCATCCACTTCCTGTCATTCTTCCTCTTCCTCTTTCTATCCATTGTTCAAAAACATTTGTGATCGTATCTGTGGCCAATATGATTGTTAGTGTTTGTTGAGTTGTGTTAAAAATGTGAGGATTTGTGTTTGTGTTATTGATTATCAGCGTTTTCACCATGACAACAGGATGACAGATGTGCCTTACAAAGATGGCTGGTGAGTTAAAATAAAAGTGTAAATGGAACAAACATTTGTGCTAAAACAGATTAATAGTTCTTATGGATTTGGGTGAAACGAATTATTTCTGGAATTCAGCAAACAGGTACTGCACGGTTTATAGAAACAGTTTTAGTGTTTAGCAACTGTGAACAAATAACATTTGTCTCAAATGTAATGTCACATAACTGAGATCCAAACTGACATTCGCGCAATGGAGTTGTCAAAACATGGGTATATATCACCACCCACTGGTGAATTGCAGAATTACACCACGCGAACAACTTTCCTTGAGGTTCTGTGTATTTGATTCATAGCAAAAATAAAGTAGGCTCCTTAATTCTCTTTGCTAATAATTTTTTTTCTTTTTTTAAACTCTTTTTTTACACTTGAACAAAATCTTAAATGTTATAATATATATATTTTTTCAATGTATCCAAGTCCCTCTCTGCCTGTCTTAACTGCAGCGCTTGTGGCCATCAGTGATGTTTGCCGGCGGAGCTAAAAAAGAGAAGACACGTGGGAGGGAGAAGGAGGCGCAGTGAAGGGGAAAGCGGTGAAATGGCGGAAATGGGGAATGCCGAAGCCCAGTGAGGTGTGAAGGAGAGAGCTGTGTTGACAATAGACAAAGTGTTATTTTAACAATACGGAACCAGACATGTGGTTAATGGCTCAAGTACCAGAGCTACAGGATGTTGTTATTCACAACACAGTGAAGAGTGAGCTGATGCAGACATTATGCTGTCAACATTACACAAACCAACATGTTGTTATTGTTCTTAGAAACCGTTTACCGACGAAGTTCCCTGTCCTGCCTAGGCTATATGATATTATACACTACAGTTTTGGTCCAATGAGCATTCCGTTCTAAGCACCCTATAAAACAACAGGTGTTTACTTCACAGCACACCAGAACTCATAATGTCAAATTCCAAACACCTAAAATACAACCACAGCCTGTAATGGTTCCAGATGACCGGGACCGGTTCTGGTTCTGTTGGGTTTGGTCCTGCCCTGCCCTATACTGGTCTTTTGTTGCCCCACCTGCCCATATTTGGTCCTTCCTTTCTGTCTGCCCTCAGTCATCAGTTCCACCATGTTCACCTGTGTTTTCCCCTCACCTGTGCCCTGTTCCCTCGTTTATCTGTGTATTTAGTCGGGTCCTTTCCACCCAGGCCTCGTTGATTATTGTTTGGCGTACGTGTTCCCTCGTGTTTGCTTTTGATTGGGTTTTAAAGAGTCTTGCACCTACCTCTGTGTCAATGTCCCGCTCTATGTTCAATAGTGACACAACCACTCACAAAGTATAACAAACAACCAAAAAATAGCATACTAGCAAAACTCACAAAAGCTACAAAAAGTCCTGACAATCTGTTTACCACAAGCCACCACCATACATTTCCAACAACCCCAATAACCAGTGTTTCTGTATTCTGAGTCAGGACACAAGTGCAGGTTTTGTTTATTCCGATAATTTAGCCGATTCAACAGCGGTAACGAAGCATAACACAACAAAACATTTAGATAACAGGGGTATACTTTAAGTGGTGATGGATGCCCAATGATGCCAGGCAGGTGTTTCTGGTTGGCAAACTGGCAATAATTTGAGCACTGGTGAGAAGGAGTGGGCATTACAGAGATACCCCAAAACACACAGGATGTCCCAAATATCTCAGAACACAGCAAACATCCATAAGATACAACGGCATACAAAAATGACATAAGAAACCAAATAACTAAATAATACCACACATCCACACAGACACCACTAACCAGAAAGTATCAGTAGCAAAACTAAATACTGAAAATAACCAAAAGCAGGTTCCTCAAGATACAACAACCCCCTTTAGAATGTCATGGTATAACAGAAGCAATCACAAAATACACCAAACCACCACTTAATACCAGAAATAACCTGTCTGCCACCAGCCACCAACCGACCATCACATTGATAACCACAAAAAAAATCACTATTTCAAAATACCTTATTGTTTTTAATGTAATTATGGTTTAATATTGACACAGTGCTTTGGTCTACAGTGGTCCTAAAGCATAAGCCGGTGTCTCCGGCAAACATCATGGTTCCAAAGGTGTCTACAATCTCTGTCAAATAAAGCAGAAATGTGACACAGAAGGTCTTTTACAAATACATTAGGCCTACAGCCATTTTGTGCTACAATTGGATGTATCCGGCTATTTATCCTTTCTTCACCAGACTACTAATTCACTGTTCGCTCCTTCCGCTCTGTCACTGCCTCCGCAGCTGGCACTGACAGCCCTGATCTAAACGCCGAAACCCCAAAGAAATCTGTCTTCAACAGTCAATTATGATAATGAATGTTAAAGACCTGCGACTGAGACAGCATATCGAATTGTCAGTTTGCCTAATTAATGTCACCTTTCCGGGGTTCCAGTTAGCGTGTAGAGGAAAAACACAGCCGCCCGCTTCAGCAGCCAGAGCGTCGAGTCACAGACACGTTAGCCCACATCGGAACCGACCGGAAAATGGGTGACATTATTAACTCCAACCAGTCCGACGAATCATAAACCTGTAATGTCACCTGCTACACTTTAACAGGCTCACGTGTGTATTCACATGTAGATAATCATTAAGGCGGTCGGTGAAGCCGTGTTATAGCGGCATGTCATGAGAGACACGGGGGGACTTTGACTTTCTATTGATCTCATACTGAGAGGCCCTGCACTTAGTGACCCAGCAGCCTGGACTTCCTGAGTACTAAAGAGAACACCATCTCTCTGATGTATATACAATATGACGTGAGTGCATTTGTATGGTTCGATATTACGTTGTCACACCAATTCATATGACATCATCTAGAATATAAACACAATATACTGATGAGCCAAAACATTATGATCACTGCCTTATATGCTCTACAATTACCCAGAAGGCCAGGGCAACACTTCGGACCCTACGTCGTGTTCCTCAAACAATCCCCGAACAACGTGTGCCGTGTGTCATGTGACATTATCCTGCTGATAGGGGTCACTGCCCTCAGGGAATGCCAATGTCTAAAGGGGTGTGCCTGGTTGACAGGGTTTCCTTCACAGTGGTGCCCTCTGCTGGCAGAGATCAGTCGTAGCAGGACAAGACGCCGGTTATATTCAGTTCAACTTGAATGCACCCCGAACTGTCTTGTTAAATACACACACCTTGCACTCATTTTCCTGGTCACCGTCAGTATATATATATACACATGTTCCCTCAGTTGTGTCATTGTGCTACGTTGTTTAATGTCATTTGTCATGTCCAGTGTAAGGGTGAGTGTTATATGTTAGAACCGTTTTGTATGTTTACAAGTCGCTCCGGTAAGGGAATTTTTATTTCAACAAGTGCATATGTTTTTTTGTCCATGATTGTTCGTTTAATATCTAATCTATCCAGACCAGTGGCATGTTTTGTCTCATCAGTGTATACGTGAGTCTCTCACTGTGTTGTCTTCTCTGAGCAGAAGCGTCCTCCAGAACACAGCAGGTCCCAGTTTGGCTATAATTGCCGTATGTGTGTATAGCTGCAGCCTGACGATGTAGCAGTGGGAAGAGTCTGAAAGAGCTGCTTAAATTAAACCACCTCACGGCACTGCAATTAGAGAAGCCAGAGACGATACGCCAACGCACATCGCCAACCCAGTCTGGAAACCCTGTCGTAACCCGCTCTCTGCGTGTGTGAATGTCTTGTCTGTTTGTCCAAAAACAAATCGTAAAATAAGAGAATTTGCTGCATTATTTGTTCAGACAACTAGCTATTATCGTCCACCAGTATGTGAGTCTCTGAGTCGTCTCCCTCTCTATGCTTCTATTCAAACCACTCTCTCATAATGAACAAACGTCCATTTTCTCTGGCCTCGTCTTCCTTTCCTCATCTTCTCTCTCAGGATTGCCTAATTCGACGGACTGTTCTCTGAGAAATCTCTGAGAATTAAATGTATATGATTGGGACAGCCTGCTTTAATTCTATGTCACATAGATTCAACAAGGTGCTGGAAACATTAATCAGAGATATTGGTCCATATTGACATTATAGCTTCAAGCAGATGCTGCAGATTTGGCAGCTGTTTGAATACAGCAAACTCATTGGGATGTTCAAGAAACCATTTTGAGACAATGTGAGCAAGTTGTCTATAGATGATCGATGGATGGACATGGTAGCTAACACATCTTTTGGTAGCCTGTGGCATTTAAACAATGGTTAATTGGTACAAAGGGGCCCAACGTGTGCCAAGAAAATATCCCCCACACCTTTACACCTCCACCACCGAGGTATGCGGCTGGCTGTTGTTCAATGAGGCTCAATGGTACTCCTGAATGTGTGGTGTATGGTGTGTGTGTTGAAAATCAGGACAAACTTTACCAGGCGTTGGATTTTTGTGGCTTCAAATTGAGATGCACAAGAACGTCATTGTAGGATCTACATTTCTACAAACATTTTTAGTATTCCTAAATATATACATTTAGTAATCCTAAATATAAAGTAAAATTGGATCTTAAAAATATTTACGTGAAAACTATTTTCTAATGTTTTGATAAATCTTTCCTAAAAACTTTGGTAAACTCCTTCGTGTCCATTTTTGCTCATATCTCTAACTCACCTCTGCTTTGTGTTGATTGAATATCTTCCAGAGCCTTAAACAGATTCCTGGTGTTTGTTCCCTGTTCGCAGGAGCGAAAATTAAAGGACCAAAAATCGAATGTTGTGAATCTCTTTTGTAGATGACTACAAAGAATATTTTGTATAACTTGGGATTAACATTTTGATAGATGTGGTGAGCAGAACAGATGGAAGTTGCAGAAGGCCACAGCTCAGGGAAAGAACGGTTTCATATTTGGCTGACCAGTACTTCCCTTTGCTGCCAAATGAGAATGTAAGGAACAGTTATTCAATAACCCAGGCTGAACGCAGGACAGAGATGGAGACCAGGTCACAGCTAATGACTAATATGTATATGTACAATGTGTAGCAGTTGAACTGAGGAGACAAACAGCCAAACCAGACGTTGAAGAACCATGTCCGAACAAACTCTGTAATGTCAACTGATATTACCAGTGCCTCCTTGGTGACCTCTGTGATGCTGTGATGTCAACTGATATTACGGGTGTCTCCTTGGTGAACTCTGTGATGCTGTGATGTCAACTGATATTACGGGTGTCTTCTTTGCTGATTTTGGGCAGACAGCCTCTCTGATCCTGACCTCTGACCCCTCAGCACCGTCGCCATGGGTTACACAACAAGCTGTACTGCTCTTACAGAGACGCTCAGCAGCTCAAACACGGTGTCTCATTCATGTTTAAATGACCCTGTAGAATGTAAATGTCCCGATCAGATGCTGGCAGAGTAGTTCATCTCTGAGGAATGTTTACTACTAAGTCATAGCGATATAAGCTGCAGAGGGAAGACATTGTATTTTCTCCAGCTTTTGTTTTCAGGACCAGGTTAGGAGACCACTCTCTGCTCTCCTGACCTTCTGATAGATTATATTCCCCCTTTCAGTAGTTTGGGTAACTCATTGTAGACTTTTGGCATTTTAGTAATCTGAAGAGATGGCACCCCCTGCTTCCTGAAGCCGCTTCCATGAGTTGGATTGACTAGATGGGCACATCTTATGTACCATATGTTCAAGCTGCTCTCACAACAGCTCAATTGGGTGGCTGTGCAGGCCCACTCCATTATAGGCAGATGTATAGCTGCCTGTTATAGATTCACCCAGCACAGCCTGAAGAGAACTGGCCACCCCTCAGAGCCTGGTTCCTCTCTAGGTTTCCTCTCAAATTCGACCGATAAGGGTTTTTCCTAGCCGCCGTGTATCTACTTGTTGATGTGTGCTCTGTCGGATTCAAGCTGGGTGTTTGTACAACTTTGGAAACTTTTTTTAAAGAAGGGCTTTATAAAATGTATTTGATTAATTGATTGATTGATTTGACTGCGTCTTCCCTAAGTAACTTGCATAATTGCAAAATGGAGTGATAGACTTTTTTTGTCAACATCCTTTTAACCCTGGATGGCGTCAAGCACTCAACCAGCATCTATTCTTTTGGTCTGCGTCTCACGATCGCTCTTTTTTGTAATTCAAACATCTCAAACTTTGATTTTTCTGTTTATAACACTCATTAATAACACTTTTTCTTTGCAACTTTGCCTAGAAGGCCAGCATCCCTGTTGACGTTGCGACTGGTGTTTTACTAAATACTGGTGCTTTACTATAAATTACGATATAATTGACTATATAACTATATAATGAAGCTGCCAGATGAGCACCTGTGAGGCATCTGTTTCTACAACCAGACACTGTGGCCCTCTGTATCTGTCCTCTTGCTCAGTTCTGCACCGGGGCCTCCCACTCTTCTATCTCTCGATAGAGCCAGTTTGCGTTATTCTGTGAAGGAAGTTGTACTCACTGCTGTATGAGATCTTTAGTTGCTTGTCAATTTCTCACATGTAACATAAACACACACAGGACGGTTGCTACTTGTGATGCTCTGTAAACCAACATATATATTACATTAACATTTTCCATTTCCAGCTGCTATAGTCATTTTCAAAATCAACAATGTGTAAAAAAGAAATCAGATTAATATGAAGTTATTTCAATGTGTAAAAAAAATGGTCTCTTCTTTAGAAAATAATTAATTTTCTTAGTAACCTATAAATGTTAGTAAATAGTGTATTTCACAATACCGTTATTTTATTTATCTTCTTGAAATAAAGTTCAGGGTGGGTGTTTCAAAACCTTTGCCCTGATAAGATCTGCCGGGTAACTGAACTCAACGAGCACATATCACAAGATATCAAAAATCACCAAAAGATCCATGTTATAATCACTATGACTAGTTGACACAGTTCTCTGCTATCATAGGCTCATATCTCATAAACACACACACATGGAAGGGGCAAATAGGCATTCTGGTTAAAGCGAGATTCATGTCCACACTGCAGGGTTGGCTTTGGAAGGCTTGTGCAATGCTGGGCAGTGATTGGCCGTTGCTATAACAATGAGGGTGGGGGGAACGGGGTAGTGGGCGGAGACAGCGTCTGCATATAAAATCCTCTCTGTACAGCTCACTCTCCTCTGGCAGGATTTTACTCCTCTATTTGGTCTTTTCCAGTCAGACAGACGGAGTGAGTTGTGTGCAGAAACAGAGAGCCGGTAGCAGTTTCTCTGTACATGTCTCTCTCTCTCTCTCTCTCTCTCTCTGTCTCTCTGTCTCTCTCTGTCTCTCTCGCTCTCTCGTCTGTCTGCATCATGCCAATGTTTGGCATGCGTCCATCTGAGTAAAGATCCAGCACCTCTGGATTATTCGTCCTTCTAATACATACGCCTTCACACATCTGGGAATTGTCTGGACGCCTGAGGAGGAGGACAGAGGCTTCTGTTTCCCATTGTGGACGACCTCTTGACTCCTAAGTAAGTACTCTGATTGTTCACCTGTATTGACCCTAACTCTGAGCAGACTGTAATACTGTGTTGTGTCATGTCGTATTGTGTGTGTGTGTGTGTGTGTGTCACCTGTATTGACCCTAACTCTGAGCAGACTGTAATACTGTGTTGTGTCATGTCGTATTGTGTGTGTGTGTGTGTGTCACCTGTATTGACCCTAACTCTGAGCAGACTGTAATACTGTGTTGTGTCATGTCGTATTGTGTGTGTGTGTGTGTGTGTCACCTGTATTGACCCTAACTCTGAGCAGACTGTAATACTGTGTTGTGTCATGTCGTATTGTGTGTGTGTGTGTGTGTGTCACCTGTATTGACCCTAACTCTGAGCAGATTGTGATACTGTGTTGTCATGGCGTATTGTGTGTGTGTGTGTGTGTGTGTGTCATATGATTCTATTTACATAACTCTAGTGTTATTGTCGGCTCTGTGATTCATCAGACACCCCCTCAACACCTTCTAATCATGTTAATATGCACCATCCATGGTTTAGAGGAACAACAGGCCTGGTTTCATACAAAACACTACACAAGTACTCACTAAGAGTCTGGATCTGGATCTCAGTCCAACATCTCACTTCACCAGAAGGATGTTTTCCTCGTGTGAGGAAAGTATAGAGCGAGGAGAGAGAGGATGGAGATAGAGGAGAGAGGATGGAGATAGGAGAGAGAGGATGGAGATAGAGGAGAGAGGATGGAGATAGGAGAGAGAGGATGGAGATAGAGGAGAGAGGATGGAGATAGAGGAGAGAGGATGGAGAGAGGATGGAGATAGAGAGAGAGAGATGGAGATAGAGGAGAGAGGATGGAGATAGGAGAGAGAGGATGGAGATAGAGGAGAGAGGATGGAGATAGGAGAGAGAGGATGGAGATAGAGGAGAGAGGATGGAGATAGAGGAGAGAGGATGGAGAGAGGATGGAGATAGAGGAGAGAGAGATGGAGATAGAGGAGAGAGGATGGAGATAGGAGAGAGAGGATGGAGATAGAGGAGAGAGGATGGAGATAGAGGAGAGAGGATGGAGAGAGGATGGAGATAGAGGAGAGAGAGATGGAGATAGAGGAGAGAGGATGGAGATAGGAGAGAGAGGATGGAGTTAGGACAATGAGGGGAGACAGTTAGAGGAGATAGATGAGCATATTGCTGGTGTCTTAGCCAATGTCAGAAGAAATGTTCAAAACCAAAACAGAACAAATGTGATCAGTCACCAGTGTATTCAAGGAATTAAGTGCATAAGGTCAATACCATCACATTTATTATGTGAAACAGACATGCACACATATATATGTGTTTTATTGATCATTACAGATCACACGCAATATCTAATAACGTGCAGACACAGATCAATAATGGAAAAATAGATAGATAGATTGACAGATGTATAGATGTATATATAGATGTAGATATATATATATGTATAGATAGATGTATAGATGTATATAGACATAGATGTTGCCTCGCCCTGCTCTGGTCACTTATCACCTTCTAACCCACAATGCATCATGTTCCTCTGAGGACACAGAACAGGCAGCCAATAAATCAGCTGCTAATAACGACATACAGGAAGTTCACATATGAACAAAAATAGAAACATGGAATGTGTCGGCCCCATGGTTCATAAACTGCGATAATAATCACACTTGTTTCTTTTTATGGATATTTATTTTCTTTCATGTGACTGGTATAGTGTGCTCGGACCAATTACACTGAGCAATCGCTTGTTTCGGTCGTCTATTTGTCGTGTTCAAGTGAACTGTTAAGATCTCTGCCTGCTGGTCAGGTAGACTCCATCTAATCTGTCTGGTTGTTCTGAGACTGTCTGATGATGTAATTCTACATAATTGCTGGCTTGGCTCTCCAGAGATGTTCGGCTAGCGATAGCTATTCAGGATCTTGTTAAAGACACTGGGAGTGAAGAGGAACAATGTATGTGTGTGTGTGACACTGTGTGTGTGTGTTTAGTGTTCGTGATCACGTAATTAAAATGATGTTACACAATCACACACAGCCAAGCGTACACACACAGTCCTTGCATGAATATTTATCCATCAAAGTGCTCACTAAATGAACATAAAACCTTCCTGTATAAGACCATCATCAGTGTGCGTTTGTGTGCGTGTGTGTGTGTATGTGTGTGTCTGGCTGTCGGTAGCATTTTAACTTACTACTAAACTAAACCATAACCCTAAACTTTACCTTTATGCAACGGTCTATCAAGACCAAAACATTCTGTCACAAGAACAGCTTCTTCCCCACGGCGGTGAGTCTAAAGAACATGCCTCTAGCATTAGTCTGCGCGAACAGCAAACACCTGATTCTGATGTTAATCCCAACCTTAACCGTTTCCTCTTAACATTGTTATAAATCTTACCCTAAATAAAGCAAGCAGTTTCTTGTCGATAGATAGTTTGTTGAACCTTTGTCGATATATAACATAATAGAATATTGCATTTATGTTACTTGCCATGATGTCCGGTGAACCAGATGTGAGATACAGACACTCTGGTGAACCAGATGTGAGATACAGACACTCTGGTGAACCCGATGTGAGATACAGACACTCTGGTGAACCAGATGTGAGATACAAACACTCTGGTGAACCAGATGTGAGATACAGACACTCTGGTGAACCAGATGTGAGATACAGACACTCTGGTGAGCCAGATGTGAGATACAGACACTCTGGTGAACCAGATGTGAGATACAGACACTCTGGTGAACCAGATGTGAGAAACAGACACTCTGGTGAACCAGATGTGAGATACAGACACTCTGGTGAACCAGATGTGAGATACAGACACTCTGGTGAACCAGACTCTGTTGGACACCAGATGTGAGATACAGACACTCTGGTGAACCAGATGTGAGATACAAACACTCTGGTTGGCCAGATGTGAGATACAGACACTCTGGTGAACCCGATGTGAGATACAGACACTCTGGTTGGCCAGATGTGAGATACAGACACTCTGGTGAACCCGATGTGAGATACAGACACTCTGGTGAACCAGATGTGAGATACAGACACTCTGGTGAACCAGATGTGAGATACAGACACTCTGGTGAGAACCAGATGTGAGATACAGACACTCTGGTGAACCAGATGTGAGATACAGACACTCTGGTGAACCAGATGTGAGATACAGACACTCTGGTGAACCAGATGTGAGATACAGACACTCTGGTGAACCAGATGTGAGATACAGACACTCTGGTGAACCAGATGTGAGATACAGACACTCTGGTGAACCAGATGTGAGATACAGACACTCTGGTGAACCAGATGTGAGATACAGACACTCTGGTGAACCAGATGTGAGATACAGACACTCTGGTGAACCAGATGTGAGATACAGACACTCTGGTGAACCAGATGTGAGATACAGACACTCTGGTGAACCAGATGTGAGATACAGACACTCTGGTGAACCAGATGTGAGATACAGACACTCTGGTGAACCAGATGTGAGATACAGACACTCTGGTGAACCAGATGTGAGATACAGACACTCTGGTGAACCAGACAGGAGATACAGACACTCTGGTGAACAAAGAAAAGACAACACTTCTCGAGAAAAAACTTCAGTTGCTCTCTGAGACTTTCTAAAAATTGGGCAGCAACTTTTATTTGTCACTTGTTCCTTGGTAGAAATGTTCTCACAGTGATGATAAGATAAATTCTCCCAGGCCTCATGTGGAAAGGGTCAGCTTGTTTCTGCCAGCTCATTCTTAGTCACTTTAGCCCTGTAGTGACATTCACCGAGCAACCGTGACCTAGTAGTGATGATGTTTTGGTGTCTGGGGAGAGGATGTGTGGGTTTACTGGCCAAAAAATATTATTATTGTCAACCTTCTGTCACCTCAATAATAAATGCAGGCAACAAAACACACATGCTCGCGTACAAACCCCTATACACACAGACACACACACACACACACAGATACACACAGACACACACACACAGATACACAGATACATACACACACACACACACACACACAGATACACCCACGTACATATGCAGTGTGTAGGCATTGATTGTGAGAGCTGGGCACAGACAGTAATGGGTAATTTGAAAGTACTCTGATATCAGGACCAGGTTTAAGGCCAATACTTTACCGCTTAACTGTCCAGGACATCACTTCAGCCAATAAGCTGGATCGGCCAGTGACAGAATCAATACAGCCAATGACATCATGAATACATTATGTACGTGACTAGCGCAGCTTGGTATAGGCACATCCATTTATTGGTGCATTTAGCTTGTCTTTGACTTGCAATATGGAGAGACATTTTTCTCCATTATAAACAAATTGAACGAATTCATTAATTTTAATGATCTCTTACCACCATTGCGATAATAACGTTACACAAGTACGAGTAGTGAAACCAAAGTCTGTAACTTCAATGCTACATTTTTTTATGGATGCCACCAGCAAACAAATATCTAATCTGAGATTATTACAACATGAATGTTCATTCAAATCAACACTTTATTTAGACACAATAAAGTTAGCAATTGTTGATCTTAAAATCTTCAAACCCGGGAGAGGGGGGAGGAGGGGGAGAGAGAGAGAGGGAGAGGGAGAGAGAGAGGGAGAGAGAGGGAGGGAGAGAGAGAGGGAGAGGGAGAGAGAGGGGGAGGGAGGGAGAGAGGGGGAGGGAGGGAGAGGGGGAGAGGGGGAGAGAGGGAGAGGGGGAGAGAGGGAGAGGGGGAGAGGGGGAGAGAGGGGGAGAGAGTGGGGGGAGAGAGAGAGAGGGAGAGAGAGAGGGGGAGAGAGGGAGAGGGGGAGAGAGGGGAGAGAGGGGAGAGGGGGAGAGGGGGAGAGAGGGGGAGAGAGAGAGCGGGAGAGATGTAGCGACAAGCCAAAGCAAGACAACACCACTATCACAACATGGACCTGTGTAAGTCCTTTGTGATACTGAGAATTCACAATGATGGGTCTGTATGGTGTTCAAAAGATAATTCCGCCTTATTTAACACGGAGGTTCTATGAACCAAAAGCATGATGACTTTTAAGTGTTATATCAGATGTTTTATATGAATCCGTTTTTTTAATCATTTTGTTGACAGTTCTCCCTTCAACCCTTCAGTCTCCCTGCATCAAATAAATCATTGGGATTTATTGCAATACATCCAATTCTATGAACCAATAACAGTTTTGTGTACCATTACCACACAAAACACAAAAGAGCAGCCTCTAAAAACATATATATAGTCAGTAGCTTGGATGAATGCGGACAAAATGAAGCAAAATGAAGGAAGACTAATCTCGTCCTCGTGCCAACCACAACCAACAACAAAAATATACAAACTATACGTTGTAAGAACAGACATTCTTTCAATTATTTGCATTGTGACAATACTTAAAACTGAGCACTTTTAGAAGTTTAAGTGCACAAACCTTTCCAGGAGATTAGTATTCAGAGCAGCCACCATGAACTTCCGTTTTCCTTGTACTAAATGGGGAATAAGTGTTGTATTCCAAAACACACTCAAGAGTCTGACTGGAAAGCACTTCATTAGCGCTCCCTAATAGTGCTTTGGCTGTAACATTCTGGAGATTAAATCTGTTTTCCACCTCCATACTTATGCCACATTTCTCTGACATTTAAATTGACCGTGTAATTGATCACCCGTGAATGAAACAAAGTCCACTTTCCTCAGAACAATTTATAGTCTGTCTGGAATGATCCACAGTCTGACGGAATCTGACGGGAGTCTGACGGGAATCTGACGGGAGTCTGACGGGAATCTGACGGGATTGGCTATGCTGTGTCTAGTTAATCATCAACAGCGTTATCGGCATGGCAATGCGGTCTTGCCATAAACCATGTTTTATTTTAATTTACAATAGACACAGAGAAGTAATGCAGAATGTACTGAGGGATGTGTAGTATCTGTGTTCTGGTGTTACTGGGTCAATGTGTGCACTTCAGGTTACTGAGTTTGTGTGTAGGTCATTTCATTTCCTATCATGCCACTTACAATCTACGATTGCTCTAAAATCATTTCCTCTCTGTTTGGCCCAGAACATGATCTTACTCAAACACTTGGATGAAGTCCAACTTTTTGTAGACGTTTCCAGTAACAACAATTTGAACATATTGCACATCATCGTAGAAGCAATTTATACAACCTGATGCATATTCACAGAGAAA
>CM055744.1:15882071-15909571 GCA_029465975.1 Dallia pectoralis
ATGCAGTGTACAAATATCTGCTAATTGCAGCCTAATAAAGCAATATGAGGGTAGATTAACAGATTTTCCCAGCTTAATGACAGGATCACATCATGTCCTGTGAGTTTTTGTGCTAGAGAACTTCTGGGGGTTTTCAGTGTTTGCCAGCCTCTTGAGAATGTACCAGTATAAGCTATTCTTGTATTACATTCATAGGCTCTGGAATGTCTGATGAGATGAAAACAGCTGTACAATGCCAACCATTCGTGCTACAAGCGTTTGTTACATTCCAGAAAATGCCGCCATCTTCATGGCTTTCAATTATATACACATTTCTCACCCACAAAGTGGCCTTTTATTACAAATGAACACATGCAGTTATGAGACTCAGCACAGTCTCGCTGTAAAATTAATTTACGGTAAACCTAAGAACCTAATTTATGTCAGAGAAAAATAAATATAGATTTTTCTGAAATAATTTGATGACCGACAAAAGATCAGCATAACATGGCTGTGTTGAACGGAGTTGTATCTTCTAGTTTTTTTTAACAAAACCAAGAAGTACTCCACAGAACCAAAGAATCTATAGAAACAAAAGAAGAAGTAAATATTCCAGTCCTAGATCAGGCTAAAGTAAACAGAAATTAATGGTAAATAGGAAATCATGTCAATTTTGAACTATTTCGCTACATCCAGTATGGGGATATAAAGCAGATGATATCTGGTTCTAGCTTAATAACTGGCTCCACTTTAAACTCTCTAGTGCTTCTGTTGGCTTTATGACTCCACTGTACGTCATGTCTACACCCTCTATCTGCTTTAAACAGGGCATCTAGACTATTAGTGGACCCAGCTGTGATGAATTGGGACATGAAACCTCATCAGATGCTAGGTGTCTACCCTGGTGATGTTTTTCAGAACAGTACAAACTTTTCAAAAAGCCAACTTGAAGCCTAGTCTGATCAGGATACATAGCGTCTAAAGATCTAACCAAAACTATTACGCACTAAATTCATCTGGACCTGTCTGGGGGGGGTCGTATTCATTAGATTCTATTCTGTCACCATGGTTTTTGTTCCTTTGCAGTAAATCCAATTGACCATGGATTCAGCATTGTGCGCTGTGCATTGAAACGAGAACAAATGTTTGAACCTTAAATAGATCCTTTTGATCATTCAGAATATGCTATCACTTTTCCAACAGGTCAATCATTTATCTGGCCAGCTTATATAACCTATAAATGTCCCATCTAATTCAGTTTTTCTTTCACCGTACAAACTCTTAACCGATCTGCTCTTCACTAACTGACAATTTAAAATAGAACCAGCTGGTCTGGAACCATCTGGTTTGAGCGACGCCTGGTTTGTTCTGAGGGGCCAGAATTTGTTGGCCAATCTTTCTGGAAAACGCCTCAGAAATAGTAACGGTTGGATCATCAGGTGCAAATAATATGCAAACACAGAAATAAATCAACCTATTGGATCCTGGAGATTATAACGATTCCTGAAGACATGCTGTAACCGAGCTGTGGACTAGACTTTAGCCGTCTTAAAATAATGACATCACTAACACACACACACACAGACACACACACTGTCAGACAGGAGACCAATAAGAGAATTGGACACCATAGCAACCAGCGTGCACTGCTGCTCCGTAGGGGAAAGGAGGAGGCAAGTGAATGATGACAGAAACAGCGATTGGAAGGACAGAGACGGAGAGATGAAACGGGCGTGTTATGTAATGTTCACGCACAGCAGTGTGTCTGAGATGTGACTGTATTGATTAAACGCTCTCCTGCTGTTTCCCTGCCTCGTTATTCCAACCAAGTGTTTCAAGGTTAGCCCCACGTATTGCCAGGCAGGCTGTTCGCAGCCCTCTAAGCTGTGGTGTTTGATGTGCCCTGGGAGGGCATGTGGTGATGTGGGGAAACATCGGCTAAGCTGAGGTCTGCCTGTGCCAATGGAATGTTCGAATTATACCAACCTACCGTTATACGATAATAACAGAGATTACAATATGTTTGTTTCACCTCAGGGATTGTGGTTGGTGGCTCGAATTGTACATTTGTAGTTGTCGTCTGTTGAGAGGGACTTAAAATGTGCAAATAAAATGGTTGTTTGAGTAACTTAGCATTCTGTTTAAAGCAGTGTGTTATCTTGTGTGAGCTCATTTCTGGGCAACAGGGTTAAAACCATGGTTCAAAACCCATCCATGCCTGACCTTCTTTCTCCCTCCCCTATTCTTCCCCTCCATCTACCTCCTCCATTTCTATCTTCTCTCCCTCTATCTCCCCCTCTCTCAGGTACTGCTCCTCAGTGACATGAACAAGATGAAGAACTTTAAGCGACGTTTCTCTCTGTCAGTCCCTCGCACAGAGACCATCGACGAGAATGAGTTTACTGAGCAAATCAACCAGCTCAACATTCAACACACTCGGGGTACGTCAATTAACACCACCTCACACTACCTAACACTACCTAACACTACCTAACCACTTAACACCACCTACCACTACCTACCACAACCTAACACTACCTACCACAACACTACCTAACACCATTTAACATCACCTACCACTACCTACCACAACCTAACACTACCTACCACAACCTACCACTACCTAACGCTACCTAACGCTACCTAACACTACCTAACACTACCTACCACAACCTAACACTACCTAACGCTACCTAACACTACCTAACACCACCTAACACCACCTAACACCACCTAACACTACCTAACACTACATAACACCACCTAACACTACCTAACACCACCTAACACTACCTAACACCACCTAACACCACCTAACACCACCTAACACTACCTAACACCACCTAACGCCACCTACTACAACCTACCACTACCTAACGCTACCTAACGCTACCTAACACCACCTAACACTACCTAACACCACCTAACACCACCTAACACCACCTAACACCACCTAACACCACCTAACACTACCTAACCCCACCTAACACTACCTAACACTACCTAACACTACCTATCACCACCTAACACTACCTAACACTACCTAACACTACCTAACACCACCTAACACCACCTAACACCACCTAACACCACCTAACACCACCTAACACCACCTAACGCTACCTAACACCACCTAACACCACCTAACACTACCTAACACCACCTAACACCACCTAACACTACCTAACCCCACCCATACCTCCCAATGATGGCCATGTACACAGGAATCCCCTCCACAGTTCTCGTTGTCTATACTTGTTGTTATGCTAATATTGATAATGAATATGCACTTTAAAAGCTTAGTTGGACTTTAATTAGACACAGGAAGTGCTAATTCCTGATCACGGATCTTACATTACCTTACTTCCTGCTTCCTCCTTCCCAGCATTCGTTCCTCCTTTTATTAATGGATCAGGGTTTATTTTTAGATCCATTTGTAAACAAACTAATAGCTCTGTCAGCACTGCACCAGCACCTCAGCCTGATTAGTGCCACTCATTTCCCTCACAGCCGCATTAGTATTTCTGAAATCCGGCTGGGCTGACGGAGAGAGTGTGATAGACTTAGTGCTTGACTTAGTGCTTGAGTTAGCGCTAGTTAGCCGAAGAGGCTGAACGGAGTAAGCGGATTTGAAAACCTGTCCTAGCCAACTTCCTTTACTGTGGTCCACTGGGCCAGAGAATCAACATCAGGTCACACAGCACCAGGCAGCGCCAGCCAGTAATCTGTTAACTCGCTGCGCTTCTGTGTTCATAATGTTTCTTTCATGATGTTATTTTTATGCAACCTTGTGAACCAATTCTCAGTATAAATGCCAACCGGGTCAAAGGCATTCGATTACGAGAGGACAACAAAACACAGAGAAGCAATTGAAAAACAGCACACTATGAAAACGCGGTCTCTTGTCGTGCACCTTTTTAACATCACTCCAGCTGCTCAAATGTCAGATCGCAGAACAAGCAGACATTTTCATTTTTTGTTTTTGGGGAATTGGATTTAATGACCCGGCCTGCTGGGTTCTAAAAAGAGCCCCAGAGATTTGATGAAAGTGTAAACGTTGAAAGGTCATTTGCATTTCTGTCCACTAGACTCAAATATCTCTGACTGATGACCAAAGAAGATATGGACTTCAAGAGGGACGAGAGCTAAATGTTAACCAGATACTATTGAATGACCAGGGGTTCAGAAGTGAGCGAAAGTAGAGAGAATTTGACTAAAAAGGCCTTCAAATTTCAGATGTGAAATGAACTGATGAATGTTCCAGTATAGCTGCCTATTGGGTGCTATAGTCTGCCACAACCAAACAAATCCACATTGGAAACACACTTGTCATTGTTCAAACAAGAAGAAAAAATTGACATCAATCAAAACACAATATCCCATAATGACAAAGCAAAACAAATGGAGAAAGCATTGAAAGTCAACAGAAGCAATGGGCTCCATCATTGTGAAATGGGAGATGTTGGACCACCCAGGCAATTCCAAGTTCTGCCCATCCTGCCAAACTAAATAACCAGGCTGGAAGGGCTGTGATTAGGGGAATGACCAATAACTCAGTGGCCTCGAACAGAGTTTCACTGAAGAGATGCTAGAACCTGACAGACAGAAAACTGAGGCACTCAATCAATCAGGCTCTTATGGGTAGTGAGGTTAAAGGACCTGTAGTCTGAAGGACCTGTAGTCTAAAAGACCTGTAGTCTGAAGGATCTGTAGTCTAAAGGACCTGTTGTCTGAATGACCTGTAGTCTGATGGACCTGAAGTCTGAAGTACCTGTAGTCTGATGGACTTTTAGTCTGAATGACTTGTAGTCTGAAGGACCTTGGAGTAATGAAAGGTCACCTGATATAATAAGTTTAGGGTTACGGTGTGTTTATTCAATTTCTTAGAGCGAAAAAATAAATATATATATTTTTAATTATGTTAATTATTAATACTCTGCCATCAACAGTTCTTAGTGTTCCTGGGATGCCCCAATGAGAGCATGAACATTTCATCATATCACCTCGACAGCAAATGTTTAAAACGAACATTGGCTAGGCTAACCAACTTTATTCAGCCACGATTCCGGTGAAACTCCAGACATCCCATAATACTTCTGACGCAGCACCATGTCATGTGCAGTGCTTCTAGCGAACATGAGTTTTTTTCGTGGAAAAATGGAAGGATACAGCATGTGACGGCTGCGTTCAGACATAAATAGGCACAACCTCCAGACGTCTACTGGCCTCGTTGAACAGTGCAACATGGGTACTCCCCAACAGATATCTGTCTGTGTGTCAAAATCATTCAGTGGAATGATGGTTCTTCAATACAGAATACGTCAATTTACTGATGCAGACAACTTCTGATCAGTGGAACAAACGGGAGAAGGACAGATAGAGAGAACGAGAGCCAGAGGGAGAAACAAGAGCTACAAAATATAACCAGAAGTGTTGATGCGAATTCTGTTGATCCTGACATTATATCCCCACAATCACTACATCCAGAGCAACTCTGTCCAACTTTCTGTCCATGTTAGGTCTGACAGACTTGGCCGGTCTATTTCTTAGGATTAGCCACATTCTCTGGAAAAAATTTGACATTTCTTTGAACTTCCTGTGAGGTTGGGACACAGCATGAGCAGCATCACATTACTGTGACTTTTAAAGTATGTGGGGTTTTTCACTTCTGGGTGAAGCGCAATTCTTTTACAGTACATATTTATTGCTTATGCATTTATACACAGTCCCCTCCATTGTTATTGAGACCTGCACAGCAGGTACTTTTATTCTTTGGCTATTTGAATTTTAAACTGCAGGTTTCTGGATGTTGAAATATTGCATTTCATCACAGCGTTTTTGCAGGTGAGCTGTCAATGTTTAGTCTTGATTCGACGCTGATATTGTCCAAATATTTCAATGAAGCCACACTGAACGGCTATGACGCTAACTCATTGTATGGTGTTCATAACATAGTATGATATGACGCAAAACATATTTACATATTTGCATATTAACTACGAAGTTTTTCCGCAATATTTCTTAGCTGGCCAAGTCAATTGCCAGATTTGAGTTCAAATGATAATGTCTTTAATTTTCTATAGATGAGTCCAAAGTACACAAGTTATATCTAAATATAGCTGCAATACAGGCCTCGCAGATGACCAGGGTAGATCCTCTGTATCTGATAGCTTCAATTGGTCATGAACATCAGGCAGAGATTGCATGCAAAGATATGGATAAAACACAAATTACAAGTGGATAATTTGGACGTTAATCTAGCTGTCCAACACTTCCGGTCCACTGAAATAGGAGACAGTGTATTAATAGTGTTGATTTCAGAACATTCATGTCTGTCTTATAAAACCAATATGGTCGCAAATACACATGAAAAATCAGAGAATCAGAGAAGCTGTTTTTCAGAGAAACTGTAGGATTTCCAATCCAAACCTGTAACGTGCAGAAGTCACTGTACACTCAGTGGCCACGTCATTAGGGACGCCCTGTTACTACCGGGTTCGACCTCATTTAGCCGGTCTACTAGCGCGAACCAGTCTGGCCATTCTCCTCTGACCTCAGCCATCAACGCGGCGTTTTAGCACAGAGAACTGCCGCTTACTGGATGTTTCCTTTTTTTGTACCATTTGCTTTTAATCATAGAGATGGTTGTGGGAGGAAATCCCAGTAGATCAAAACTTTCTGAAATGGCACAACCAGTCCGTGTGGCATCGACAACCGGGCCACATTCAAAGCAACTTAAATCCCATTTCTTCCTAATTCTGATGCACAGGTCGTCTTGACCGTGTCTACATGCCTAAATGCATTGGGTTGCTGCCACGTGATTGGTTAATTAGATAATAGTGGCCGGTGAGTGTACAGCAAGTGATAAAAACAATTAGCTTGCAGATCTTCTATGATTCTACATACACGTGTCCTTCAGGCTGCTTTACCAACAGAATGTCACCTTCAGTCTCCTGTCTCAGCCAATTAGCAGCTGCATCCAATTTGGAAGACAGCCAATAGTCAGTCACGCCCGAGTGATTAATTCAATATCATATCCTACCAGCTAACACACACGCTTACATAAAACACACACGCACACACACCACAGCTAAATGGCTACCGCTAATCAAATGAGACATCCCAAATCAGATTGGATTCACACACTAGCCTAACACAATTACCAGTTCATTACCGCAAAATTAGTTGTTAGCCTGTGTGTGTGTGTGTGTGTGTTGTGTGTTGTGTGTGTGTGTGTGTGGCAGTATTCACAAGGGACCAGGACAGGGTATTGAAACAGCAGTGTTCACAGCCGACCAGGGCAGGGTATTCAAAGGGCAGACATAGATAAGTAAAGTGCAGCATCTGTACCAACAGGTGTCCTTGCATAAAGGGGGTAATTTTTGTGTTTTACATTGTATTTGTGAGCTCGTTAAATCTAGTCTAATCCCAGCATCATTCTTTATATCGAGGTGTTAACAAATACACAGATAGTAAGATAAATCGAATTCACATTATTACATCATTACATTATAATCACAAGCACTGAGCTTTCATCATGCACAGAACATATGCTGCTATCTCTCTCCCTCCATCTCTCTCCACCTCTCTCTCTCCATCTCTCTCCCTTTTTCTCTCTCTCTCCCCTCTTATCATTTACAAAGAATAATTACTCCAACAGCACTGATTTTCTCTGCCTTTACTCACTGACTAGAAACACTCTCTCTTTCTCTCTCTCCCTCTATATATATAAATATATTATTGACATCATCTGGTCTCTTATTGGATTGTCCTTTTCCAAACATGCTGCCTGACTGTGTTCTATCCAAGGCTCACAGTCAGTCTATACTGTGTGTGTGTGTGTGTGTGTGTGTGTGTGTGTGTGTGTGTGTGTGTGTGTGTGTGTGTGTGTGTGTGTGTGTGTGTGTGTGTGTGTGTGTGTGTGTGTGTGTGTGTGTGTGTGTGTGTGTGTGTGTGTGTGTGTGTGTGTGTGTGTGTGCGTGCGTGCGTGCGTGCGTGCGTGCGTGCGCGTGCGTGCGTGCGTGCGTGCGTGCGTGCGTGCGTGCGTGCGTGCGTGCGTGCGTGCGTGCGTGCGTGCGTGCGTGCGTGCGTGCGTGCGTGCGTGCGTGCGTGCGTGCGTGCGTGCGTGCGTGCGTGCGTGCGTGCGTGCGTGCGTGCGTGTTTGTATTTGTGTTTCTGTGGGCGTTTGCACACACCTGTTTTGACCCCAATTAGAAGCAGTCAGATCAAAGTGCTGCAGTAGCTGTGCATATCTAAATGATAATTCAAACCTGCCCCCATGCTCTCTTCCCAACTCTCTGTTTCTGTGACACTCCCAGCAGGAATAGCAATCAAACTTGTCATGATCATGTCATGATCGCTCTCAGCAGGCATTTATCGGTCTCTGTTTCATTCCATTCAATTCCATTATTTCTCTTTCATTGATCATTCCATCTCAATTCAATCTCGTTTCCACTCTTTTATATATTTTTTTCAATTATCATGCTATTTTTCACATATGATTTGTTTAAAAGCTCACCTGTCGATCATAAAGAATTAGTGATACCCAAGTCACATCATTTATATGGTCAGACTCATCCTTTATATGGTCAGACTCATCATTTATATGGTCGGATTCATCCTTTATATGGTCAGACTCATCCTTTATATGGTCAAAGTCATCCTTTATATGGTCAGACTCATCATTTATATGGTCAGACCCATCATTTATATGGTCGGATTCATCCTTTATATGGTCAGACTCATCCTTTATATGGTCAAAGTCATCATTTATATGGTCAGACTCATCATTTATATGGTCAGACTCATCATTTATATGGTCAGACTCATCCTTTATATGGTCAGACTCATCATTTATATGGTCAGACTCATCCTTTATATGGTCAGACTCATCATTTATATGGTCAGACTCATCATTTATATGGTCAGACTCATCCTTTATATGGTCAGACTCATCATTTATATGGTCAGACTCATCCTTTATATGGTCAGACTCATCATTTATATGGTCAGACTCATCCTTTATATGGTCAGACTCATCATTTATATGGTCGGTCTCATCCTTTATATTGTCAGACTCATGCTTTATATGGTCGGACTCATCCTTTATATGGTCACCCAGAGTGAGGAGAGAGGGGTGATATCTCCTTCTGTATTATCCGGCCCTTACCTCCTTTTGTTAGCAATCAGTGTCCCCATGGAAACAAGGAGTTCAAAAGCTCACTCCAGTCTACATCAAACACCCAGAGAGCGAGCTGAACACACACACAAACACACACACACATTCACACACGTCAATACACACATGCATACTCGCACTACAACACACTTACACACATAAGCGACACCAAAAAGCTACTCAGTCTGAGGGTCAAACCAAAGACTTACATAGTCTACCGTACACTTCCATTAGCTGATTTTGTAGCTGAATAAACCGTGTCTACTGTCCTGATTGTAGCTGAATAAATCTTGCCTGCTGTCCTAATTGTAGCTGATACAGCCTTGCATGCTGTCCTGGTTGTAGCTGATACAACCTTGTCTGCTATCCTAGTTCTAGTTCATAGAATATTGCATTATGTCCTAATCGTAGATGAATAAACTTGTTTAATCTGTAATGTTGATTAAAAGGTAACTGTTCGCCTTTATCGATCTGCTATGATCTGTTACGGGGAGAGATTATTCAATCAAACCAGTATCTAAGTTGTTTATCTTTTCTAGAACCCATTTCTGTTTTTTTTCTCTACATCTATATTGCGTTGTGTGTCTGACCTTTAGCTTTGACCTCTGACCCCCCTGGACATTTAAGTGTTTTTCTCTCTTTCCATCTATATTGCTGTGTGTGTCTGACCTTTAGCTCTGACCTCTGTGAGCCTGACCCTGCCATCACTGGACCCTGAGGCCAGTCCCAACAGTCCGGTTAGCCCTGAGCCATCCATGCCTGGAGCTCCATCACCCTCCGAGCTCCAATACCACAGCAAAGCACCGCACAGACGCTTCTCTATGGAGGTAAGACCGAGAGAAATTAGGAACCATGACAACTTGATATAGCCAGATAAGACAACCACACAAACCAACAACTCAATGAAAAAGATATTAGCAAAGTAGATACTCGAAGAAGGAAAGAATAAAGAAAGTACTATTATTATTAAGTACTAAATACTGTTATAAAAATTGCAGTTGCAAGCATTCGTTTACAAAATGGTTATCTAGGATAAAACAGAGCCAATTGACTTGAAGTGTAGGGGACCTACCACCAAGCCTTGGGGCACACCAGAGATCCTTTTAAACAGGCATAGATAGGCTGCAACCCAAGTGTGTGCAGAGACGAGCAGCCGAGACGAGCAGCCGAAGTGAGCAGCTGAGACGAGCAGCTGAGACGAGCAGCCGAAACGAGCAGCCGAGACAGGATGGAGATTGTTTACAGTGTCCAAGGCAACAGATTAATCAAGGGGGAAGAGAACTGAGTGTCAGCTTGGGCAGTGTAAAGAACCTCAGATCAGTTCTGGTTAAGTGACCAATCATAAAGCGATAAAAGGTCAGTTGGTTGGTGACTGCTAAGGAAATACAGAAATAATACTGTAGTGTTTTTTCAGATGTGTTATGTATTGCTTAAGTCAGGAGTGACTCTGGACACGTAGAGGAATGTGTCGATGAGGGAATTTGGTGTTGAAAATGGGAGACACTTTTTGAAGGGGATTTACATAAAGTTTTAATAACACCATTATAAAACAAGTCATAACATCTTTATGAAACCAGTCATGCCAATTTTATGACATCATAAAAGTATGAGCTATGGACTGTATTCCCGTCGTCTCAAAGCTGAGTGAATATCATTTTCTCCCAGCATTCAGGAGCTGCTGCCTAACAGTAACAACACAAAAAAATGAAAAATCATTATCAGAACATGTATTATTTTCAATCTTACACTTGTTTTTTTGTTTTATTTGCAACTAAACTCCTGCGCCAGACACCTGCACACACACACACACATGCACACACACACACACACACATAATCTCTCACTCAACACACATGTGAACATTTCAAATCAGACATATTGAGAACGACGGTAAACAGACTAATTAATTAATCTAAGTGCTTTACATCCAGACTCACAAATAGAACATTAACACATAAATATCCCTGCTTTCAAATGGCCAACTAATCACACCTTGCTTGAAATGGTTATATTATCATTCCTCGTTTGAAATGGTTATATTATAATTTCTTGCTTGAAATGGTTATATTATAATTCCTAGCTTGAAATGGTTATATTATCATTCCTCATTTGAAATGGTTATATTATAATTTCTAGCTTGAAATGGTTATATTATAATTCCTAGCTTTAAATTGTTATATTAGAATTCCAAGCTTTAAATGGTTATATTATAATTCCTAGCTTTAAATTGATATATTAGAATTCCTAGCTTTAAATTGATATATTAGAATTCCTAGCTTTAAATTGATATATTATACTTCCTAGCTTTAAATGGTTATATTATACTTCCTAGCTTTAAATGGTTATATTATAATTCCTAGCTTCAAATGTTTTCAAATGATTGCTGCATAATTCTAATTCTCTGCAGGATGTGACCAAGCGTATGTCTCTTCCCATGGACATTCGCCTGCCTCCAGAGTTCCTGAAGAAGCTCCAGATGGAGAGGGACAAGGAGAGCGAGAGTGACTCTCCTCCCTGCAAACCCCTCAGTCGCATGTCCAGAAGGGCTTCACTGGTTGGTACCTATACACTATACCCTGCACCCTCTAACTTATACCCTATACCATATACCCTATACCATATATCCTATACCCTATACCCTATACCATATATCCTATACCATATAACCTATACTCTATACCCTATACCCTATACCATATACTCTATACCCTAAACCATATAACCTATACTCTAGACCATATACCATATACCCTATACCATATACTCTATACCCTATACCCTATACCATATACCCTATACCATATAACCTATACCCTATACCCTATAACATATACTCTATACCATATACCCTATACCTTATACCTTATATCTTATACCCTATACCCTATACCCTATACCATATAACCTATAACTTATACCCTACACCATATAACCTATACCCTATACCCTATACCATATACCATATATCCTATTCCCTATACCATATAACCTATAACTTATACCCTATACCCTATACCATATACTCTATACCCTATACCCTATACCATATACCCTATACCATATAACCTATAACTTATACCCTATAACCTATACCCAATATCCTATACCCTATACCATATACCATATACCCTATAACATATACCCTATAACATATACCCTATACCCTATAACCTATACCCAATATCCTATACCCTATACCATATACGCTATACTCTATACCCTATACCCAATATCCTATACCCTATACCATACACCCTTTACTATATACCCAATACCCTATACCATATACCCTATACCCGATACACTATAATCTATACCCCATACCTCATACCCTATATCCTATACCCTATACCCTATACCCTATACATTATATACATTTGTTCGGTTTATTTGTAATTTGTTACAGTCATTGGTGGCTGATAACTGGAAGGATTGGCAGTTGTGCAGGCTTTCGGGGTGACTAAGGCGATATACCTACTTGAGCGTAGACTGTGGGTAGAACTGTGGACGGATAGAGATATGGTGACTAGAGAGCTTAGGTACAGCGGGACTTTGCCAAGAAGAAAGTCATAAATGAGTTGGTACCAATGAGTTAAACATCAAACGTTTAATGACGGCCAGTCGACTGATGCATAAAGGTTGCAGTGGTGGGTGTTGTATGGGGCATTGGAAACAAATTGTATAACACTGTGATAAACCACATACACATACATGTCACAATCATCTGCATGTATGTCCCATGTATCACGGCAACATGCCACTGACTGTGTATCTTTTCGTGCAGTCGGACATTGGCTTTGGGAAGCTGGAGACGTATGTGAAACTGGGTAAACTGGGAGAGGTAAGTGTGTGTGCCTATGGTGTCTGCTCATTCAGCTGCAGTTCAAGGTCCACCGCTAGCTGATTACATAAGTGTAGGATATAGAGAATAAATACCATGACGTCACAACGGAGGGGGGGGGGGTCTTTACCTTTAAGTCAGTCGACAGGCTTTTCCAATGGGAGATAAGTGAGTCAGCACAGCCTCTGGGGACCCACTGAGTGTTCACAATCGTGTTCTGGACCCACTGAGTGTTCACAATCATGTTCTGGACCCACTGAGTGTTCACAATCATGTTCTGGACCCACTGAGTGTTCACAATTGTGTTCTGGACCCACTGAGTGTTCACAATCGTGTTCTGGACCCACTGAGTGTTCACAATCGTGTTCTGGACCCACTGAGTGTTCACAATCATGTTCTGGACCCACTGAGTGTTCACAATCGTGTTCTGGACCCACTGAGTGTTCACAATCATGTTCTGGACCCACTGAGTGTTCACAATCGTGTTCTGGACCCACTGAGTGTTCACAATCATTTTCTGGACCCACTGAGTGTTCACAATCATGTTCTGGACCCACTGAGTGTTCACAATCATGTTCTGGACCCACGGTTTTCAGTTTAGGTCATCTTAAACACCAGTCAACCATGACAGAGGTTAGGGTGGTTTTGGTTTAGGGTTAGCGAAGGTTATGGATTATGTTTCGGATCAATTGCAAAAGGGATCAGGGTTGAACAAAATAACGTCACCATAACAATTGTTCTCAAGAATAACTGACATGATTGAGTCTTGCTTCCTGTTTGTCGTCTTATATCACCTGTGTAGGGAACGTATGCCACCGTTTTTAAGGGGCGAAGCAAACTCACAGAGAACCTGGTGGCCCTGAAAGAGATCAGGCTAGAGCACGAGGAGGGGGCACCCTGCACCGCTATCAGAGAAGGTGACCCACAGCACAAACACGTTATGACCCCACATGACCCCACCTGACCCCTCCTGACCCCACCTGACCCCTCCTGACCTCTGCTCACAAAACCCACGAAAACACGACAACAGGGCTTAGGTCAACAACAATTGCTCCTCCACACTGCCCCCTACTGGAGCGGAAATGTAATTACAGTGATGGAGTCTTCGTGCCTCAGGCAGCATAACAGCATCCAGCCGTTTCCCCTGTGTGTTTCTGCAGTGTCCCTCCTGAAGAACCTGAAACACGCCAACATCGTCACGCTGCATGACATCATACACACGGAACGCTCCCTAACGCTGGTCTTTGAGTACCTGGTGAGTGCCGCGCTCATCTTTCAGCGCGTTTCCGAGCAGCTCGTTAACCACTGTCATGTCTGCTTGTTCACGTAGCCTCATGTTAAAGTACTGCAATGGTGTGTCTGAGTGTCTCTCAGGACAGTGATCTGAAACAATACCTGGACAACTGTGGAAACCTCATGAGCATGAACAACGTCAAGGTTTGCCTCCGCCGTGTACACACGCTCTTGGTCGTCGTGGTCGTTCTGATCTTCGTCGTGCTCGTCATCGTCTCATGGCTCTTCTTCTCTCTCCGCTCTCTGCAGATCTTCATGTTCCAGTTGTTACGGGGCCTGTCCTATTGCCATAAAAGAAAGATCCTTCACAGAGACCTGAAACCGCAGAACCTGCTCATCAATGACAAGGGAGAGCTCAAACTGGCCGACTTTGGTACGATTGACAAAAACACAAATTAATGTACATGCGTACATACCCACACACACGCACAAACACACAGATAGTCTTCCAATTCAGATGCATACACACACACACACACACAGAAAGTCTTCCAATTCAGATGCATACACACACACACACACACACACACACACACACATAGTCTCTCAAATCAAATGCATACAGTGGTAACCTAGCAACAGGTCCCTGACTTTCCAAGACACATACTGCACGAAGACATGAGACCAGATCAGTAGAAAACGTTGATACTGTCGTGACTGTTTGTTTGATTGGTCAGGTCTGGCCCGGGCCAAGTCAGTACCCACTAAGACCTACTCCAACGAGGTGGTGACTCTATGGTACCGACCCCCTGAAGTTCTGCTGGGTACCACAGAGTACTCGACACCCATCGACATGTGGTAAGTCCACTACACAAGCTGTACACACACACACACACACTTCAGACACTGTTATACACCCCAGAAGATGTGTAACATTAAACACTGTCATCATTAGCTGCTTGCATGTTCCCATCCTCAAATAAGGGCTTTTTTCAAAACTGAGTAGGCACTAGTTTTCAAAGATGTTAGGGAGATCTGTCGGACATCACTATTAAGCAGCATTTCCCCCTCAGATATTGTTGAACTCGTCCCTGGACCTATCAGATATAATAAGTCTGGAACAATGTTTACATGATTGTATTTCTCTTAGCCTTGTTACTGCCGATAAAAAAGAGCAAATGCATATATATCAATAAACAGTCTATATATATATATATATATATATATACGATATGGCAGCCATTCAAGTTCAGCATGCTCTCCAGGTTTATCGTCATGACAACAACAACTTTATTTAAGTTATACAGCTGTTACATTCGTTATAGACTGTAGGCACGTTTTACCTTGATTTCTAATTGCGGCGTCAATCCACCACTCCTAATATATCGCCACCTTGATAATAATTTTTGGCTCACATTCGTTCACCTTGAATCGTCTAGCTGGTGTTATTCAGCCGAACAATAAAAAATCGTGTTTCCTTCCCCCGGTGGGAAAACCTTTCATCAATGGGTAGGTCTACATCAGAGGTGGATCGGTGGACGGCTTGTGGTACCCACCCACACACACACACACACACACACACACACACACACACACACACCCACACAAACACACACACACACACACACGCTTTGATGCATCTATTGACATGCGTGTGCGGGAGTCTGTACATCTGTTGTCAACGTGCGTGTGTGGTGTATTTGGCTGAGGTCCTGTGTAGGTGTAGCTTATTTGATGAGGAACCAAGTTTTGTGTTAATTTCCCCTGGGGTTCCTGGTACCAAAGAATAATGAATATGTATTCGGGATAAGAGCTCCTGATAAATTACATCAGTACCTCTGAGTCTAGAGGATCCAGATTATACAGATCAGCAGGTCATTGCCTTCCATACATATCCTGTGTGTCTCTGCTTCTTGTGCGCGCATTAAAGGGGCGTGGGGTGCATTCTGTTTGAGATGGCCACTGGTCGTCCCATGTTCCCAGGATCCACGGTGAAGGAGGAGCTGCACCTCGTCTTCAGACTCCTGGGTAACCCTCTTTCATTTATACTACATGGGGCCAGTCGGGTTGGGATGAGGAGAGGATGAGGAGAGGGTGAGGAGAGGGTGGAGGAGAGGGTGAGGAGAGGATGAGGAGAGGATGGAGGAGAGGATGGAGGAGAGGGTGAGGAGAGGGTGAGGAGAGGGTGGAGGAGAGGGTGAGGAGAGGGTGAGGAGAGGGTGAGGAGAGGGTGGAGGAGAGGGTGAGGAGTGGGTGAGGAGAGGATGAGGAGAGGGTGAAGAGAGGATGAGGAGAGGATGGAGGAGAGGATGGAGGAGAGGGTGAGGAGAGGGTGAGGAGAGGGTGGAGGAGAGGAGAGGGTGAGGAGAGGGTGAGGAGTCAAACTCTTTACATTATCATTAATTACTCCATGACTGTATTTCTCCCACCCTCACTCTGACAGGTACCCCAACAGAGGATAGCTGGCCAGGTATATCCAATAATGATGAGTTTAGATCCTACATGTTTCCTCTGTACAGACCTCAACAACTCATCAACCACGTGCCCAGGTAACACCACCACAACCAAAACATGACCAGACAACGACCAATTGGTTGAGTAACATTGACCACAAATGAGTATCGTAACCACAGTCTTCTGTGTTCCTCTTTAGGCTGGATACTGAGGGGATCGACATGCTAACTGCTTTACTCCTGGTTAGAAACCTCCCATAAACTAACCTGTAACTACCAATATCACTCCTGGTTAGAAACCTCCCATAAACTAACCTGTAACTACCAATATCACTCCTGGTTAGAAACCTCCCATAAACTAACCTGTAACTACCAGTATCACTCATGGTTAGAAACTACTCCCACACTAACATGTAACTACTAATATCACTCATGGTTAGAAACTACTCCCACACTAACCTGTAACTACCAATATCACTCATGGTTAGAAACTACTCCCACACTAACATGTAACTACCTGTTTCAGTGTATTTTCTGAAATCAAACCTTGTTTTCTGGTTTGTATGTTTCTATGTTACTTCAGTATGGCCTTGGGGACCAGGTATTTCCTTATGTCATTTCAGTATGGTTAGAGTATCAGTATGAGTATATTCCTGTTATTTCAGTATGACATCAGGGCCTGAGTCTATTCCTGTTATTTCAGTATGACACCGAGGCCTGAGTCTATTCCTGTTATTTCAGTATGACACCAGGGTCTGAGTCTATTCCTGTTATTTCAGTATGACACCAGGGCCTGAGTCTATTCCTGTTATTTCAGTATGACACCAGGGCCAGAGTCTCAGCTGAAGCATCTCTAAAACACCCCTATTTCCTCAGTCTGGGAGAGGAGATCCACAGCCTCGCCGACAGTAAGACACACACACACAAACGTACTGCTTTACATCCACAAATCCCAATTCATGCAGGGACATTCAAACACCTGGGATAACTGATAGCACCTTCTTCACTGGGCTTCCTCCACGCTGCAGTAGTGTCTTGCTAGCTGCTTTACCTTTATCTACAGACCCCAACCACACACATGGGCATATATAACGTGTGCTTAGAATAATACCAATTCAATCCAATCTCTCTCTCTCTCTGCCTCTCTCTCTGCCTCTCTCTCTGTGTCTCTCTCTCTCACTATCTCTGAATCTCTCTCGCTCTGTCTCTCTTTCTGCCTCTCTGTGTGTGTGTGTGTGTGTGTGTCTCTGACTCTCTCTCTCTCTCTGTCTCTCTCTCTGCCTCTTTTTCTGTGTGGGTGTCTCTCTCTCTCTTTCTGTCTCTCTCTCTCTATCTCTGACTCTCTCTCTCTCTCTCACTCCAGCCTCCTCAATATTTTCCCTTAGAGAGATTCAACTGCAGAAAGACCCTGGACACCGCAGTTCAGTGTTTCAGCCTCCAGGTACAACACTGTGCATTTCGTGTTCCTATTTAAAATGCTCACAATAATATCAAATAATTAAATAATCCAGGGAAAATCTGTTCAGATTTGTCACGCTGTCATACTCTTCTGTTTACCGATGCCCAGGTCGAGGGAAGAACAGAAGGCAAAGCATATTCTAATGAAAACCCCCGCTGATAGCAGGAGAGACAAAGCCTCAAGGAAAGAAACGTCTTCAGGACCACACCACACAATTGCCCATTCAAACACAAAAACAAATACAGGTGTTACCAACGTCCGGGTTACGTTAGGGTCATACTTCATAATTCTCCTCACTTCCCTTCTTCCGTACTACAGAGGATGGATAGAGTCAGAGGGTTGTGAGAAGGAACCACAGACAGTCTCTCACTCCCTCTATATATTCCTCAGACACGTAACACCCTGGATTCTGAGGGGACTGGCCCTTTTCAAGCAGTTTATTACATTAAATTAGTCCTTTAGAAGTTTTTTCAGCTGTTATATTAAATACCCTTTCAAGTAGAGACTTGATAAAGATTGCCACAAAAATCGAATTCACTATGTAGCCTCGAAAAATATTTTAACCCACTTAACCAAAAAAACATTTCACAATTTCTCACACCGTTGTAAAGCATTTCTGAAGAGTATTCATTTTTGTGTAATTTGTGACTCATGTCAAGAAGAAGATAATCTATATGCTAAGGTCATCCCGGCAACCAGAAGTTATGTAAAATGATGAAAGCATTTTTAAGGCATCAACTGCAATGTTCACAGATGTGTCTTTGTGCACGAACCTCCCACTGTGTTAGACTGTCTGTCAATGAGCACACCACTCTCACTCGTAGAGAGGGAGGAAGAACTACAAAGTGTGCTACTTCACAAGGTCATATTCACAGTCTTGTTCACCGCAGTGCTACAAAAAACTGTATTGAATACTGCAAAAAAATAGGAAAACAATAGTTGCGTCACAACAAACATATTACAGTTTAATGGATTTATAGAGATGTATACATTTTATGGGATACATTGGGCACAAGTTGTTACATTCTTACAGTTTTACTCAGATAGCCACACTAGGCATACATGCAGTCGCGAATAGATACATTTTCGAAATGTCCAGGTTTTTCCATTTTTAATATTGATTAAAAAATAAAAGTTGGGCATCTTCTAGTCAAATTATAGATTTAAAAAAACAGGGGAGCTAAATCGACTATTTTCGAAACATTTCTGTTGTTTGCTGGTGGAAAGTGGTTTAAGGCAAAATATGTCAATGCTGTTACCTATAGATTCACAAGTCAGGTCAAAAATGTTGTTCTCTTTGGCTCGTTTTACAATGTGTGTTTACATAATGTAGTTTACATGAATATCATAGTTCCAGAGAGGGATGTTCTATTAAGCAGGCTTGTCCATTGAACAAAAGTGGTGAAGTTCTGAAGGTCTATAATCCAACTGTAATCAGCACAGCTCGTTCATGTCAAAAATGGCATTATGGTGCATTGTACACAAGCTATCTTATTGCCATGAAATGCACTGCATCTTGGCTGCCACTGACAGATTTTAGGAATCCCCTCAAATGACATTGTAGCCGAAGTAACCAATCACAGGCAGCCCTCTGTTTACTTGCACATCCTGCAAATCACCAGCAGAGGTCAGTTTTCACATTCAGTGTTGGTAACGTGTGAAAATGATTATTCAAATTAGGTGAGACCATACTCTGGAGAACTGATATGCCTGTAAATTACATTATGCTCAACAATATACAAATATGTATATATATATATTTGTAATATTCATGTTCAATAATTCTAAATTGTTATAGAAATCCAAATACTACTCATATTACAGAGTGAGCAAACACTAAATATGACACCAAAATGCTTTGTAAAACACCACACCATGAAGTCATAAAATGCCAACGTTGATAAATTACTTCTTAACTATACTTTTAGGTATATAGTTCATGTAAACAGTGACCAGTACATCCTCTGAAAGGCGGTTCAAGTGAATACATTTACTGAAAATCTTCAAATCATGTCTTCATATGGAATCACTCACTGGGATTCCTAGACGGGAATGGCAATGTGTGTGTGTGTGTTATTTTTGTAATCTTTCCCTGTATTTTATCAACCCCTGGGGATGAAGTGTTACTGTATGTGTTTTGTGGTAAATGAAGATATTTTAAATACTGTACTGTAATGAAAAGAAATAATATATAAAAATGTTTTCATCTTTCTTAGTAAAACGTTCCAGGAAAAAACAAGAGATGAAAATTCAATGACTGTAGAGTATGTCTAAATGTTTTATAAAAGATAAAGTATAGTCTATTTAGATTTTGTATATATGGTGACACTCGATATTTGTCCAAGGCGCTATTATTAAAACCAGAAACTGAATGTATTGTGACTGCAAAGATGCCAAACATGATCAAATAATAAATAAATGAATATAGAATATAAACCTGTAGCACTACAACGGGCTCTCACACAGTAATTCACATGTTTTTTTTAATCAATTAGTCTTCCATCTGTACGTGTGATATTTTCTAATCAGCCCTTTCACCCTCAACAGCAGCTGTATCCCTTTAACACTCATTATCCTTTGAATACCAGAGACTACAACATATCTGTTCAACAAATTCATGTTTTAAAGAGACTCAAAAGGTCCAACGGGAGGTGTTATGCACAACACAAAATGCAAACACCCATAAGATGCAATAAACAGAAAAACACCACAACTACAAATAGTGTATTATAAATCCTGAATGCAAAAGCAGTTTTATATGCGACCAATAGCATAACTTATATGACGTCACTTTTTACTTTTCCTACTCTTTTTACTTTTACTTCTCTTTTTACCTTACTCTTTTTACTTTTACTACTCTTTCTACTACTACTAATGTGTGGTGTGGTGCCATAGAACAGCCCTTAACCGTGACCAGATACCACGCCCGTTGTACCTTATTGCTTAAACATAGGTTATTTAACAGCTGTTGCCTGCAGGTTGATGGGCAGTGGCCCGGTCCGACACGCACTAGTGTAACCAAACTCCCCCAGTGTGACGTGACGGATCATCAAATCATCCTACCAACCATATGCACGCATCCGAACTTCAATGGTCCGGTTCAGAATATAGCCTACTGGGTTAGGGTTTCCTTACACGCGTAAACGTCTCCATACAGCCTCCCTCTGAGAGGAACCAGTAGAAACCAGGTGATGATGTTACTTGATGAGCGGGTCTGGGGTCTGTTCAAGTGCCACTGGCGGCACACGTTGACCTACTGGAGCGTGTTCTTCAGTTTTGGACTGTGCATCGCGTTCCTGGGACCGACTATTCTGGATCTGAGGTGTCAGACCCAGTCCAGTCTGCAGGACATCACATGGGTCTTTTTTGCACAGCAGCTCTTCCTGATGCTGGGGAGCGCCATCGGGGGACTCTTCAAAAAAACGTGAGTGGGTTCCTGGTTCCCTGTTGTTTTTGTGTGCAGCTGATGGACAGTCTATAGTGAAAAGTGACCCTTTAGACTGCTAGTGCCAGAGAATCTACACTGTAAAACATTTTACTCTAAATGTACAGTAATATACTGGCAGCAGTTTCACCAGTAAACTACTGTTTATTTACAGTAAGCACACTGTATTTAAAAAAAAATACAGCATTTAACTGTAAACAGGTATACAGTTAGTCGTTAGTTATAATAACTGACAGTCATAACTTTCACATAAAGTCGTTTCGAACAGCTTTGAAAGCTGTGTCCTGAAGTTACAGTAGTTTGTGAACAATTTATGTCATAAGAACACTGGTTTGGGAAGGAGGTAACAATTGCTGTTCGGGCATGTGTATAAAATAACCCCAACCCTCGGCATCTGATCCGTTGAAAATGTCTATAATTGTCCAACGTAACAACTATCATAGCATGCCAAGCGAGACCGCCTGTATTCCACCTAATGAGAGTGTTGTTTTTTGACATGGTTTCCCCAGATCCGGAATATAAAAAGTAATGTATAATAGGGCTGCATCAATACATTGATTACATTGACAAAAGTGTTGGCATCACATATAGAATAGTCTGACTGGTTTCTTAGGATCAAGTTTGAGCAGGCAGATTGAAATCACATTCTTGTCCATTAATCGGGCATTTTGCCACAGTCTCTGGTGTGACATTGGCTTCACATTTAGTTATCAATTAGTTAGGTGTTCGGTTGTGATCCCTTGTAACTAATGATGCATGATACTGACATTTCCAAATGAGTACCTGCGTCTGATGGCCAATTACCAATATGTTTTGTTAATTTTTGCTTTTTAGAAAGGATGGATAATGAAGTCAAAGATATAGTGAGAACAAAACCATTTAAGATTGCACAGATGTCACTATTGTAAAAACAAGTCTCAGGTAATACAACAACAATACAAATAACAGAATGTTCAAATGTTCATTTATTTTTTCCAACGAATCACATCATAATCTATGTAGAACCAAAAGCTTATGGAACACTTTGCATAAGGACTGTTAAATGGGATTTTAATGACTCCGCATGAGTCAACAGTGGAGAAATCCTTGGTCTTCTAACATTGGAAAAGGCATGTGGTCAAGTGCCATAAACTCCTTGATTTTGTAATAATAATTATAAAAGGCTTTGGGCTGTCTAGCAAACTTCCTGAAGTTTCAAATGCCTAAATTGGCACAACTATATTGTCTCATGCGCTTTTCTTTTCTGTCTTCAATGCTGGTTGCTGATTCATATTGTTTGAACACAACTTGGCTGTGATGACGACCTTTCAGGTGTCTTATAGGATATGTTGTGTTAAAACATGCCTTGCCCCTCTTATTGGAATCTTTGCGAAACCTGTATTGCAAATTGCAATCATGATGTGTTCTTCTAGAATGCCTCCATACTGGTGACTGCATGTTTGGTTCTTGTCTAAACTCAGCAGTTTGACATAATCCACGCGGTAATGGCCTGCTGCGTTTAAGCAGTTAATGCAATATCAGCCTCGTATTATTTGCTTATTTATAGGATACTTCGTTACTTATCGAAATTTTACATAGTTATGTACATTAGCCATTTTCAGGTGATAAGATCAGATGTCTTTAACCACAACACATACAACACATGAGTTATTTGAGAGTCATTTAAGGGTTTTTACATTAAGGAACAGAGGATATTTGAACAACTAAAAGGCATCCCCCAGCTTCAAAGTACCATCTGAAGAACCTTTCGGGGTAGATTGTTGAGCGTGGAAGTTGGGTTCTTTGTATTTCAAGTCTAAGAAGTTCTTAACCATGTTTTATTTTACTTCGGAGAGAATAGGGGTTCCCCCACTGTTTCAAAGTAAAGAATGTACAGTAATTCCCCTACCTTTTTAAAGTAAAGAATACTGCAATAAGTATGTAAAGATGTAAATAGTTTTTGTTAATATTTGAACTGGCTTGTTTTCTTGGATTTATATTAACAGACTCAGAATCAGGTTTACTTCACCAAGTCTGTTTAAACATACAAGGAATTTCTGCTCTGCCCCCTAGCTGCCACATGTAAAACACACATTTAAGAACGTCTAACAGTGCAAACAGAGCAAAACACGACAGAACGACAGGAGAGACCATGCGTAGTTATGATAGTTCTAGATGTGTGAACTGTGCAAAAGAAACAATGCCTAGGTTCAGATGACCACGTGTGTTTGCATATGTACTGATAGTGAATATGTGCACATGCAAATTGACAGAATTTGATTGAAGTGTAAATATGTCTGTGGTATTTCCTCAGGGGATCAGTTCAAGGTGCCCTTGCTGCTCTTAATACCCACGGTTATGGCTGAAGACGGGAAGCAAATCAAAGGCCCTTTAAATGTGTATCGCGTGGCCTTTTCCACTGTCACTCACTTCACTGACCTCCCTCTCCTCTTCCTCCTCTTCCTCCTCCCTCTCCTCTTCCCCTATTACCCCCCCTCCCATTTAGGCTCTGCTTCTCCCTGTCAGCTCTGTTGATCTCTAGTCTTGTCATCTCTGTGGTCTTTTCCATTATTCCACTTTGCCACCATGTGCTGATGCTGGCCGTTGCCATGGCAATATCCGGAACGGCAATGGGGGTGATTGACACCATCTCCAATCTGCAACTGGTGAAGCTCTACCAAAAAGACTCTGCCGTTTTCCTCCAGGTTAGAGTTATCATGCGAGAAATGGAGGGAAAGTGTGTGTGTGTTTGGTTTAGGGGAGGATATTTATTTGTTATTTCGATCACAAATGTTCCCCTCCTCATGCCCTTTCTTATTTCCCCCTCAGGTGCTTCACTTCTTCATTGGTCTGGGTGCGCTGGTCAGTCCTCTTGTAGCGGACCCATTCCTGGCCGACGGGAATTGTGTTCTTGCAGCAAACACGACGGCCAACTCCTCCATCGATCTCGATCACCTCCGAAGCGTCCTGGCGGGCAAAGGGACTTCACCCCCACACAACATATCTGAGACGTACCAATTCCACACAGAAGGCGTCGTCACCACCAACGTCTCGTACGCATTCTGGATCATGGCGATTATCAGTGTGAGTCCATATGTGTGTAGTTCGGCTCGTGTTACTGTAGCTGTATATTGTACAGTAGCTTCAGAGTAGCAGTAGTGGCTGCTTGATTTGAATGGCAAAATAATGGAGATTGTAACACAGGGAGAGCTGCTTCTGGAGCACTACGATTGGCTTCTGCATAGATAGTAACCAGGGAGTCACAGAGGAAATCGAATATATATGTTTTGTTTTGTGCGCTCTTTCTCTCTAGCTGCCTGTACCAATAGGAATCTACGTGCTTATGACCTCTGAGAGGATGTTCCCCTGGTCCAGGCACAGCCCTCGTCTGCTGGACAAGGAGAACAACTCAGAGAAGAACCAGCAGGAACAGAACCAGCAGGAACAGAACCAGCAGGGTAAGATACACCTCTGTCTAACCCGTGGCATGTTTCACAATGCTGCGCTCGCACATGAACCCAACCTAGGACCCCTCTTTTATATCCACAGCAGTCACACTAGATGTCTGTGCAATACAAGTCTTTTACCAACTAAAACGTATGCAGGAATTAATGCCTGAACACTCCTTAGCTCTCTAGGTCCGAGGTTGAAGACTCCAGAATAAATAAATCATTTCATGCTTTACTATTCATCCAGGTCATAAAGGTTTATTTGACTGCTGTCACTATGGTAACGTGAAGGACCGCCCCGTCTCTTACTTCCTGCTCTACATTCTGGGCGGAGCTGTGCTCTTCATCACAGACGGCATCATTGTGAGACAGAACATTGCCACACACATTCTGTTTCTACTATCTCTGACCTTAACCTCACCATAACCTTACAAACAAGGTAACGTAAGCCGTATCCCCTTGCCTTAAGCTCATAGGACCTAACCCTGGAAATAGAGGGACCTGGTGAACCAATAGGGACCCGGTGAACCAATAGGGACCCGGTGAACCAACAGGGACCCGGTGAACCAACAGGGACCCGGTGAACCAACAGGGACCCGGTGAACCAACAGGGACCCGGTGAACCAACAGGGACCCGGTGAACCAACAGGGACCAACAGGGGTGAACCAACAGGGACCCGGTGAACCAACAGGGACCCGGTGAACCAACAGGGAGGGACCCAGGGACCCGGTGAACCAACAGGGACCCGGTGAACCAACAGGGACCCGGTGAACCAACAGGGACCCGGTGAACCAACAGGGACCCGGTGAACCAACAGGGACCCGGTGAACCAACAGGGACCCGGTGAACCAACAGGGACCCGGTGAACCAACAGGGACCCGGTGAACCAACAGGGACCCGGTGAACCAACAGGGACCCGGTGAACCAACAGGGACCCGGTGAACCAACAGGGACCCGGTGAACCAACAGGGACCCGGTGAACCAACAGGGACCCGGTGAACCAATAGGGACACGGTGAACCCATGGGTCAACTTGTCCTTGTATGGTTTTTGTTCCCGACCCGGATAGTAGAACCTCTACTAATAAAAACCCCCTGACTGTGAAGCTACTAATTCCAATTGTTTGTTTAACCCAGGGTTCCTACACTGGATTCATCTACACCTATGCTGTGTCCCCTCCACTCTCTTTACCTCACAAGACGGCTGGCTATCTGACCAGTGTGTTCTGGGCAGCGGTCACCGCGGGTAGACTGGCATCGATATACCTGTCATACAAATATACACAGCAACGACTGATCTCCATCAGCCTGGTATGGACACGCACGTACTCTTATGTTATTGTATGTCAGCAGAGTGCCTGTGCATATGGGTAGGCCCCGTCTTAGCTCAATGTCGAGCTCAATGGATAGATTGTCAAAGACAACGTGTTGTACATCAGCGTCAGGCCGTTTTGAGGTGCACAGATCCAGGGCGCCAATGCAAGTGTCGTGACTCAACTTGGGCACTGGCCACTTAGACTCAACCACGTGTGGCCTCTCTCTACAGCGAATATTAGATAGCTGTTGAATCGATTCAGCGATCACTGAAACATGAATCAGTGAAACATGAATCACTGAAACATAATTATAAACTGCTCGAGTATAAAGGAATCTAAAACTAGGTTTAGTGGCTTGAAAACATGTTGGGACAATTTCGAATTAGGAAATGCACTCTATTTCATGAGCACGCCTTTCCCACATACTTCTCAGATGTTGGCATTGTGACTCACTGTATGGTTAACAAGCAGATAGTCTCCAACCCGAATAATTATTAATATGACCATCATTCTGAATATAATTATTTGACTCGAATCTCCTCCTCAGTGAGTAATATTGTCAAATCAGATTTAACTGAGAACATTGACTTGGGGCAGTTTAAGCGACGATGGTTAAAACGGTTAATAACTACAGGTTAAATTAGTCCCTTGTGTCCACAAGACTCTGTTCTGAAACGGCACTGGTTGACGGGCTACTTTTAAGGCAAATTCCAATCTGACCTTTGTGTTTTCGGTTCTGCTCCGAGGTGACCTCTGTGAAATGATGTCGCTGAAGTTTTTCTAAAAACAGTAGACTGTGACAATTTATTGACATGAATGAGAAACCCCCCGTTTTGTGGTACAATCCGCTTATCCAAATAGAGGGCATATGTACGTGGCTCTTATCCACAGCTCTTATCAACGTGTAAACTGTGGGAATACGCTATTAGTTCTATCTGAAAAGAAATGAAGGAAATGTTCCGCTTGGTACCAACGTGTTGCTCGACCTTGTTTACTATTTGCCGGCACATAAAGGGGGTGGAGTTATGTGGAGATTTAGTCAAGGTCAGAATAGGGCGTATCTGCAGAAACCTCCATCCACTTCCACCCAAATAAGGAATAGCTGACCGGCACATGATCAGAAAATGCATAGATAAATAACAAACACGAATATAAGTCGACCACATTAA